>JAILXH010268921.1:5173-16535 GCA_023558415.1 Piaractus mesopotamicus | reverse complement strand
CCAGTCACCACTCTACTGCCCCAATCACCACTCTGCCCCAGTCACCACTCTACTGTCCAGTCACCACTCTACTGCCCCAATCACCACTCTACTGTCCAGTCACCACTCTGCTGCCCCAATCACCACTCTACTGTCCAGTCACCACTCTGCGGTCTCAATCATTGCTCTACTTCCCCAATCACCACTCTGCGGTCTCTATCATTGCTCTACTGCCCCAATCATCGCTCTACTTCCCAGTCACCACTCTACAGTCCTAATTATCACGCTACAATCCCAATCATCAGTCTACTTCCCCAATCACCACTCTGCGGTCTCAATCAATGCTCTACTGCCCCAGTCACCACTCTACTGCTCCAGTCAACACTCTACTGCCCCAGTCACCACTCTACTGCTCCAGTCACCACTCTACTGCCCCAGTCACCACTCTACTGCTCCAGTCACCACTCTACTGCTCCAGTCACCACTCTACTGCTTCAGTCACCACTCTACTGCCCCAGTCACCACTCTACTGCCCCAGTCATCACTCTACTGCCCCAGTCATCACTCTACTGCCCCAGTCACCACTCTACTGCCCCAGTCACCACTCTACTGCCCCAGTCATCACTCTACTGCCCCAGTCACCACTCTACTGCCATTCACCATTCTACTGCCCAGTCACCACTCTACTGCCCCAATCAGCTCTCTGTCCCAGTCATCATTCTATGGCCCCATTCACTGCTTTACTGAATCAATCTACTATCCATAAAACCATTACCTTCTATTATAAGAGATATGTTTGTATATTCTTATAAGAGTGATCCTTTTTATCAGTGTAACATTAAAATTCACACTCAGTTAACTGCAAACACAAATCCAAACACTGCATCTTTAACAATTCAATTAAAGCGTTCCACTCCATATACCCTTCATTCAGCTCTTACAGCTCCATCAGGTCCTGCAGTGACCCCCCTGTGCCGAGGCAGGGTGATCCCCATATGGAGCGGATTGAGGCAGGATTAAAGGTCATCATTAATCGGACCCCACTGCGTCTGTCACAGCAGCGATCGATCTATCCACTGATCTGCTAAAGCCTGTTCATTAAAAGCACCAATCAGGCCTCGCAGACACTGACTGACCATGTTTGACACTGTAGTAACAGTCGCTTCTGAATTAAACCTGCGACATGCATGTCAACCTGATAGCAGAGGCACAAAACAGGTTTAACTGCATCAGCTTTGGAATAAACTAATTAAATTAAGTATGCATGGAAAATAAAACCCTCAGGCTATTTTGTAAGAATAAAACGTAAGAATTAGGACAAAAAGCTTGATGTATTGTTCTTGTCTATATTTGCAGTTTGTTTAGCTACATTTGCATATTCAGTGTGTTTTTAACAATAAGTCACACCAAAATAATCAAATCAAATTAAGCTTTTATGCACTGAGTTAAAATGAAAGAATCCTAAGTGAACTAAATCATCCTGAGATCAGATCTGTGAGCTGTAGTACTGAAGAATTTGTATTGGAACTGTATTATTTTGTTATTTTATATAGATATAACTTTTCACTAAACGGTATTATTTCAGGAATTCTGCAAACAAGAAGTGAAAAACATATATATACATATATATGTACCTTAATGCTTTTGTCAAGTTATGAGGCTTGAGATTCGATCTCCACTTTTAAAATATGATAAATTGTGTTAGTTTTATATAATAAGTTCTGTTGAAAATTAGGTTCATTTTATTAGAAACTCATTTTTGATGTTCTATAGCTCCGTTTATCATTCTATACTCATCTCACATTTCTATGTTTTCCATTTACAGCTTCTTATTGATTTTCGTAAAGCTGTTCAGGATGAGCAGATTGCAATCATTTTACACGTTTACCTGAAACCAGACTGGTTTCATTTTGCTGAAAACATTGATTCCGAACAAAGATGCATCGATACCACTTTGTTTTTTCATTCCGATACCTGATCCTTAAGTATCTATCGATACTGAGCACCGATACCAATACTAACTCTGTCTAACTACTCGATAGGTGCCTATAAATCCTGATATTTATACCATTCTACACTCTTAAAAAAGATAGTTCCTTAAGGGTTCTTTAGTGAAGACAATGGTTCTACCTAGAACCATGAACACTCAAAGAACCATCCGCATGCTTAAAGGGTTCTCTGCATAGTGAAATGGTTCCTCAGATTGATGGAGAATGTGTTGTGTAGGGTTCTATATAGCACCACAACGGGTTCTTCTATTGCTACAAGCTTGACATCATAACAATAACAGAACCCCTTTTGGTGCTATACAGAACCCTTTTAAAAAAGGTTCTATATGGAATAATTACACTGGTATTGATGTGCTGCTGTTTCAGTTAAGCTCCACCTACTGACACACATGCATGTTAGATATTGTTTCATAGTATCGTGAGGGTGGGCGATATAGAAAAATAGTATGTAACAATACTTAAAGCAATTTTCATATCACAATATTCTGACAGACAAAATATGCTTATAGTGTCACTTTTAAGAACTAACTATGCTATAAAGGACTATGAATACAATGATTATTCTTCGTTATTATTCTACACTAGTAGTGGTGAACATTTACATCACGGTATAATTAAAATTACAGTTTTGGTACATATCACAGTATAGTGTATTTATGTATATTTTTTAATTAAAGCCATTTTGGAGGCTTAAGTAAACCTGTTTTGTAGATTGACAGTGGCATATTGTTCTGGATGTCCCTTCACTTTCAACAAGAACCATATTTAACAACTGAAATTAATCTAAAATAGTTTTTATTGGCCGAAAGGTGAAATGTGTGTAAAGCCCACAGCGGCTTCTCTAAATGCGGCTGAATGATGTTTTATTTGCCTCGTTTGTGCGTCTCTCACACTTCAATCTTTAATCTCCAAGCTGCCAGCCCAGCGAAGCGCGCCACAGGCTGGTCTCCATGCCAGGCTAATGGCTAACGGCTAACCCCAAGAGACTGGCTTTTCCTTCCGCTCTCTTTTCCCTGTTTACTCATTAACTCATTACAGTCTGATGTCACTTCTTTCATCATATACTGGACTAAATGACCTCAGGCTGCAGCTCAGTACACGAGAGGTGAGGAACTCATCGTGTTCTGCACAGCTTGTACGTCATGTTATTTCCATGAATTTGCATACCGGTATAACCATAATTGGCAAAACTAAGTTGTAACGACACGTGCAGTTGGTCAATGTTCTTTAAGTACCAACAATGACTGTGATATGCATATCACAATATCAAAAATGAGCATTATAATGACGAAATGTGGTCCCACTTTATATTGTATCTAATAACCGTGTAGTTACACATGGATAACATATGCAACAACGCTGTAACGACTGATGGTATAGTCAATGTTACAGATGGATTACAGAAGTACAGCCTGTGTATCAACTTCAGTTTTGCCTCATGTAATTACAGATGTGTATCTTTTGAAACACTACAGATCAGAAGTCTTTTCCAGCTGTTAAAGGAAATACGTTTTACATACCATTACATTTATGTTTTACATAATCAATGTGGAATAACTGTGTCGTAACAAGGCAACCTAATCACATCTCACTGATTAATACCATTCTGCAATTACACAGCACCTTTATAACAACTACACAAGAACATGAATGAACATAAATGTTAGCAAAGCTGGCAGATACAGTGTTACTAATGTCTTAATGTACGTTATTACATACGTCCTTTTACTGCTGGGAAAGACTTCTGAAAAAACTGCTGTTCCAGTCTGATTACAAATGTAATTACATTTGTGTTATTACCATTGTGTGATCATATGAGAGAGAACAGGCTGTTACAACTATTAAGATAGAATTGTGTAATTACATGAGGCAAAACCGAACTTGATACACATGCATAATTACATTAGGTGTCCTTCTGTAATCCATCTGTAACAGTGACTAAATCATTAGTATTTACATTGTTGTTGCATATGTTGTTCAATTGTAACTACACAGTTATTAGATGCACTTAATATAAAGTGGGACTATTGTCACATTGGCCACACATATGGTATTGGTATTCTCTACTGAGACTCTTCTGATACGATACTGTAAGTGCCAGATGTATAATACACAGGGTTCTATGACTGAGAACAGCTGTTGCAGGTCTGAGTTACAGCAGTTTCAACACAGTGACTGTCGTTCCTGAAACTGCTGGAACTTGTAATCGGCTGAATGTTTCATAATGTACCCTGGCGCACACAAACGCTCTGGCTGGCCTGTTGTGTTCCTACGCTGGCAGGCAGCGCTGAGTGTGACTCACCTCTCTTTCTTTCTCTCATTAAACTCCACATTTTTCCCTTTTGGTTGTTCCCGGACAGACGGTTTTGTTTTTCCACTGATCTGCATGTCAATAGAACAGACTCAAAAGGAAACTGAACCCAAACTAGCACAACTAATGAAGAACGCTCTTAAAAATAGAGGTGGGTTCTTGGGAGTGACACCTTAGAAGAACCACTTTTCGTTCCCCAGAGAACTTTTCAACGAGTGATTCTTTAAACAAAACACAGACAATCTGAAGGTTCTATACCAACTAAAGAACCATATGCTCTTTAAAAAGTGTAGTTCTTCAAGAGTTCTTTACAAATGCACTTGTTATATATAGATTCATGACAACACATAGAACCATTTGAATGCAAGAACGGTTCACTGCACGGCTAAATGTTTCTTCTCTATGATGGAAAACCTGGTTCTTTGAAGAACCTTCAAAGAAAATGGTTCTAAATCACACCCAAAAGGGTTCCGCTGGCACTATATAGACCTGTTATTGCTAGGAGTGCAAGCCAAGAACCATTTAGAGACCTTTATTTTAAGAGTGGAACAGGACATCAGTGGACATAAAGGAGGGATAAGTGAGAGAGAGATAACTATAAACATATGCTTTCTGCATTCACACTCTAATCAAATTGCTCTACTGAACTGACCACTCTGTCCAGAATAGCCCCATCTGAATGAGCTCCTGTCCTGACCACAGCTGTGCCCAGCTCAAACTGACCCACTTTGAAAGGCCGGTGCTGCACGCGAGTCCACACAAGCTCCGCAGCCACATCTGGATACAAAATAAGCCCAAACAATCTCTAACCAGCTCTGTATGGAACCAATCAAGCCCCACCTACTGCACCGCCTGGCTGCTGAGTTTGTTTACATGTGCAGTTAGTGCATGTAATCTCCGTAGAAAAGCACTGACCAATAGAACGGAGCCTATGGTCACCATGCCAAGCGTGGGCTAGAGGGGTATAAAGCCCCCCAGCATTGGGCTGTGGAGCAGTGGAACTGTGTTCTCTGAAGTGATGGAGCTCCATCCAGGACCTTTGAGATGAGTTGATGTAAGCTAGACGCTGATCATACGCTCGAAAAAAGACGGTTCTTCAAGAGTTCTTTAGTAAAGACATTGATTTTATAACTATGAACACGCGAAGAACCATTTGCATGATTAAATGGTTGCTTTTTGAAAATGGTCCTACATAGCACCAAAAAGGGTTCTGCTATTGTCACAATGCCAAGCTTGTAACAATAGTGGAACCCTTTCTGGTGCAATATAGAACTGTGGCATATGCCCATCCCCTGGGCCCCGACGGCGGCCGCGAGAGCCAGCAGGAACAAACCAGCAGGAACAAACACTCAATTTGCATGGTTCTTTGAGTAGTCTTTGTAAGGGTTCTTCAGTCTGTTGGAGAATGTGTTGTTTATGCTTCTATCTGGAACCTTTTTAAAAGGGTTATAGCTCCAAAAAGGGCTCTGCTATAGTTACGATGTCCAACATGTAACAACAGAAGAGCCATTTTCAGAAAGGTTCTGTAAACTCTTGAAACACGTTTCTTTGAGTGTTTATTAGTAAAGAAAATGACTCTATATAGAGCCATGAACACTCAAAGAACCATTTGCATGAATAATACTTGATGACAGCCGTGAGAGCCAGCAGGAAGGCGGGGCCCAGGGTACGGGCACACGCCACAAGAACCCTTTTCACAAAGGTTCCGTATGTTTTTTTTCCTATTTATTACAGTTTCCATTCTTCAACTCACCACTCAGATCTGCATCACACCAGCACTCTTAAAAAAGATGGTTCTTCGGTGCTTTACTAAAGAAAATGATTCTGTATAGAACCATGAACACTCAAACAACCATTTGCATGATTAAATGGTTGATTTTTGAAAATGGTCCTATGTAGCACCAAAAAGGGTTCTGCTATGGTTATGATGCCAAGCTTGTAACGTTAGCGGAACCCTTTTTTGGTGCAATATAGAACTGTGGCATGCGCCTGTCGGCACTGCTGTGTCTGATCCACTCGCACCAGCGCAACACACACTAACACACCACGCCTGATCGGTGTGCATCCAGGCACTGAGACAGGAAGGTGTAGACTGAGCCTTGATAGGACAGTAAACGGATCGCTGTGATCCAATCAGAAAGGCTGGATTTTGATTCAAAGGGTAAACGCTTTCCACTCTATATAGGTTAGGGCACTGGCATATTATCCAAACCCCAAAAATGAAAAACAAAACAAAGAACAAAACAAAGCCTAATCCATCTCCAATCCAAGAGACGGATCATCGCCGGCGTAAGCAAACGGAAGCTCTTTAGCGCGTATATCACCATCAGGAGGTCAGGGTCACCATCCGGATCACCGCACGCGTCAGGCTGAGGGGGGAGAGAGGCAGATTTATGTCTATAGGAATCTCATTAAAGGCTGCAGGCTGGAGAAGAGGCTGGGTTAAAGGGGCGAAACCGTGACCTTGCTCATAGATTTAGGAGCCGTTCCCAGACCTGCTCTAAAAAGTCTGAAGGTCCTTGAGCACCGCAGATGAGTCAACCTGCCCACGTTAAGGAAATAGCTTGACAGAAATGCTAACCAAGTAGATATTAGCATGATTTAGCAGTGCTTATTGGTGGCTGTTAGCTTTTACTCAGTATTAGCAAAGTCATAACAAACCCAACAAAGAGTTTTTTTAATATTTTACTTTATAAACTTTATTGTTTTTGGTAAATACATGCTAATTCCAAATTTGATGCCTACAAAATATTCCAGGGCTAAGCTAAGACTGGGAGGAAACACCTGTTTTAGAACTTTCCACAGGTAAACAGGTGACAAGATTGAGTATGAAAGGAGCATTCATGAAAGGCTCAGTCATTTATGAGCAAGAAAGGGGTCTAGGTTCGCCACTTTGCCAGAAACTGTGCGGGCGAACAGTCCAACATTTTAAGAAGGTTTCTCATGCATAATTGCAAGGAATTTAGGGATTTTACCATCTACAGTCCAGAACATTATTAAAAGATTCAAAGAATATGGAGAAATCACTGTGCGTAAAGGGCAAGGTCGAAAACCAATATTGAGTGCCTGTGACTTTCGAGCCCTCAAAGATCACAACATGTTTCTGTGATGGATATCACCACATAGGCTTGGGAATACTTCAGAAAACCCTTATCAGTAAACAAAGTTTGTCGCTGCATCTACAAAAGCAAGTTAAGACAGTGCCATGCACAGTGGACGTCATATATCAACAATGTCCAGAAACGCCGCCAACTTCTCTGGGCTAAGGCTCATCTGAGATGGACTGATGCTCAGCGACACCGTGTATTGTGGTCTGACAAGTCCACCTTTCTGATTGTTTACGGAAATAATTGTCGTGTTCTCTGGGCCCTAAGAAGAAAAGGACCATCCAGATTGTTACCAGTGTAAAGTTCAAAAGTCTGTCATGGTGTGGGGATATTAGTGCCAATGGCAGGGGTAACACCAGTGAAGTCACCATTACTGCTGAGGGGTACATATGCAGTTTGGAATGACTTGTGCTGTCTTCCAGACAACGTCTTTATCAGAGATATGAAAATGCAGTATACAACAACGGAGGCCCTGGACTGATGAGCAGCTAACGTGTTATTTTACGCAAGAACGGGAAGAAAATACACTTTCACAACTACTACAACTGGTGTCTTCATTTCCCAAACAATTACTCAACGTTGTTTAGAGGAAACATGATGTAACACAGTGGTAAACATGCCCCTGTCCTAACTTTTTTGGAACATGTTGCAGGTGTCAGACTTAGAATAAGCCTACATACACAAAAAAAAGTGATGAAATTAAGCAGTTGAAACATTAAATATTTACATTTTGTTACTGTCCTAAGATTTTTTGAATTGGTTTTGTATGTAAGTCTGTCCATTCGGTGGCCTTGGCTACATCTCTGGTCAGTTATTATAGTCATACAAGATCGATTATGAAAACAATACTGATTGGACAGTTTTCAGTTGGGCGTTTAAAGATTTTAACCCCTATGTTTCGAGGGCAAAACTTGATGTTCAAATAAGAGCAGGGGAGCAAAGGTGTTTCATAACTTTTCATTACATTTTGTTACTAAAATATTTCAAAAATATAATCTTCAAAGCAAAATAAGATTTTAATTTAATTTAACTGAGTGAGAGAGAGTGGGGTTACGATAAACTAAACCAAAACTAAACTGAACACCAGAGCTAAAATTTCTTTGTAGACAATTTACTTTCAAGTTACATTCAACTAAATATCTACTAAATTGTCCATAATTTTCTTTAACTCTAAATCTGGCTCTAACCCTAACCTTAACCTCAACCCAAAACCTAAACCCGACCCTCACCCTGGTCCAAACCCTAAACCCAACCCCACCACTGTTCAGAATCAACAGAGTTTAAACAGAGAGCTTGTTAACAATTTGAACATCTGTAGAGAATCTATACGGGACTATAGTGGACTATCCAAATGAAGTGAGACCGAATTTGTTAACAAATGAAAGAAAAGGGCTTTTCTGACCACAATAAATTCTCCCTTATTTACAGACTGTTTACATCTGTCCTCTGTCCAGCTAGAAGATGCTCAGTGGTCTTCTACCTGTGACAGCAAAGACCAAGACTGTTGATATAATACAGAAAAGTTCTCCAAGCTGGAAATCCGGCGTGAATCTGACTGCATACTTTCAGAAGCAGGAGAGTTGCAGATTCTCCCCTCTCCAAAAAATCCAGTTTAACAGTTTTAACACGTGCAACATGAACTCCAGGGTACAGCTGGAGGACACGTTCTCCCCCATCCCTCCCCTAACTTCACCTAATCCTCACTCTGACACGCTGAAATTCATAGCTCTTAGCCCAGTTTTAGGGGTTTATCCTCACCCGACCTCTTTAGTGTCGTAGTTGTTCGAGCCCCATGTCACATGATGGAGAGCTCCTTTCCTCATCAACAGTCTATAGACGAGCCGTTATTGTCATTATTATTACTCTAACTCAACCGTATCGGCTCGCTTGTTCCTTTTTATTACTTTTCTCTTGGAAACGGACAGGCTGTGTTCATGTTATGCTGGAACTATGTAAACAAAACAGCCCTGCGTGCGTGTGGGTCACTCGCTTCAGGCCAAACAGCAGAACTCAACCCCTCTGGCAGCGAGGGAACGTTTCCTAATAAAGTTTCTCCATAAAGCATCCAGAAAAACATGTGGCTCTCTGTTCCGTCCGTGACAACGGCGGCCTGCCCGCGTGCAAAGACCACAATCTCCCACTCATGACCACATGCGGCACGAAAAACATCCCTTTCTCTCTCCAAAACGACGTGTTCTTGCTCTGCTGACACACACCAGCATCTATCTTCTCAACTCTTTCGGTTCTAGGTGGGGAAGTGGGGGGTTCCCTCTTGGCGTTTCCCCGTGCGTGTGGGCTTTTCTAAGCCACCTATAATCATTTTTACAGCATTTAAAAATTATGTCCAGTTTCTATTCCACATCTGAACAGCCAAATACACACTCTCCTTGTTTTAGCTTCAGCTGGCTGGAACAGAGCCCGTTCTGTGGTGCGTGTGTGGCACATTTGGCCTGCTAACTATGCTCTCTTTAGCTTAGCCAAAACGCTACAGTCCCAAACACCACAGAACAGATTTATTTCTTCTGTCTGGCAGTCACTCGACTTCAGCTTTCTCAGACATTAGCTTTTGTCATCTACACTTGCTTCAGCGGAGCCAGTTAGTCAGAAACAAGCCTGTACCGCGGCGTGCAGCGCTGTTTGGGTCTGTAGCTGCTCGCTAAGCTAACATCACGTTAATTACAGGACTTTCTGTCCCTTCAGCACCTGCTGCTCGACTTCACTCCCTCAGATTTGAACCATTATCGTCTAAACTTGTGCTTTAGTTAGCCAGAATCCAACATGTTCTGTGGTCAATATAGCTGTTATCATGCTAGCTAAGCTAATGCAGCTCCTCTCTCCTAGTTAGCAGCACTGTTTAACATGTGTCAGTGGTTAAAAATAAGAAAATTGTGTTCACTTATTCGGTAACTATGAACTCATTAATTTAGTATTTTAAAATAATGCAGGATGAGATGCCACTTGGAGCGGCACGGTGGCGCCTCACAGCAAGAATGGCCTGGGTTCGATTCCCGGCTGGGTGACCAGGGTCATTCCTGTGTGGAGCCTGCATGTTCTCCCCGTGTCTGCGTGGGTTTCCTACCACAGTCCAAAGACATGCAGTCAGGCTGGTTGGACATGCTAAACAGCCCCTAGGTGTGAATGTGTATGTCTGTCTGTCTGCCCTGCGATGGACTGGCGACCTGTCCAGGTTGTATCCTGCCTTCCGCCCAATGACAGATGGGATAGGCTCCAGCACCCCAACGCGACCCAGTAGGATAAGTGGTTTAGATGATGTGAGGGACATACGTGCTGGTACTACCATAATATTTGGAGGCACTTTAATATAAAACAAATGCATACCGCCCAACTCTAGAGCTCACTCAGTTGTTTTAGCCCAATTTTCCAATTTTGGACAATTTTTTGATCTGTGATAAATCCCTCAGCAGATCAATCAGTGCTCATGCTCATCACGATCACCTGTTCAGTGTGAGTTCGGAGATTTGTGAGATTGTTTTGTTACACAGACTGAACTGTGAATGACTGATTGACGGTGCTGAGAGAAAGGAAACTGTAATGGTTAATGGCTGATTAGCTTGATTAACCAAATGGGTCATTCTCCATTCGGAGTGGGAAACCATGTCACAGAGGTTTCAGGGCTTAAAAAGACGCTTAAAATATCAGCCACAGCTCCAAAGGTTGGTATGCACATTTACACAGTTGAGCTAAGATTAAATAACACTTTTCCTTTTTGATTCTCTGATTTTTCTTTCTTTATCCTGTTTCATAGTCGCTCTGCATCTGTAAAACAGCTCATCACAAAACCAGTTTTCAAACCATTTTTAATATGAAACAGTATTAAGAGGTTTAACTTAGGAATCTGTATAAAAATGTATGTTTACTTTTTATAACATTGACGTTATACTACATTTAAAAATATGTCTTTTGTTTAAAAATTCATTTGTCACAGAGATTTTGGT
>JAILXH010268916.1:3425-17367 GCA_023558415.1 Piaractus mesopotamicus | reverse complement strand
AATGCCATCCAGCTAGTCGTTTAAGACCCCTGATATAAACTGTTGACATTTTAATGTTAATTTGGTGAAGTGTGCACGTAATTTATTTACAATTAATTTCCACAATAAATCAGATTCCCCACAAGGGGGTGCTATTAGCACTAAATAGCATTGTTGTGCATCATTAAAAGAGACAAAACCTACAGCAGCAGGAACCCACACCAGCAAGAGTCAATGTATGGTTGCTGTAGGAACAACAAGCTAAATATTTTATCTGTATAGATGGGGTTGAGCCGGCACACATTTGCAGGAGTGGTTTATTGTGAGGGATTCAAGAATTGAAGTGATAATACTTAAAAAACCAAGGACACAGGTATAGTACAGTAAGCTAAACACAGCACAAAACCTTACAAGCAATATAACTAAGAAGAAAAACAAAGCTAAACATGTCAACAAACAACAGAGACTTCACAACTACCATGCTGAATAGCCCCATTATGTATACTGGAGACGGGCCTAGAATCAGGGACAGGTGGACCTCCTAATGAGCCACACGAGATGAGTGGACCGGGCAGAAGCATGGTGAGGAAAATAAAACAAAACAAAAAAAAAAAAAAAAGTGGACTAGCAAGACAGTGAAATGATCAAATAAAGGTTAAGATCAAGACTCATGTCCACAAAACCCATTATTAAATAAGTTGGTTTTAACTTTATCAGTTAATTCTAAAAGGGATACAGAATAAAGATAGCAAAGGCAACCAGCCCAACTGAGAGAGCCTCAGCCTCAAGATCCAATGACTCATTAACATTTTTCAGCAGAATAATGGTAAAACCCCAAATTGTAGCTGGCTTTACAAATGGCATACAGCCCCGAACTGAACACCTGGGCATTGGGCATTTTGTCCATCCCTTTATTTTCAGACATTTAGATTTGTTCTACAGTGTTTGGATTGCCTGATGGACTACAATTACAACCCCATTTCCAAAAACGTTGGGACGCTGTGCAAAATGTAGATAAAAACAAAATGCAATCATGTGCAAATCATTGAAACCCTATATTTCATTGAAAATAGTACAAAGACAACATATCAAACGGTGAAACAGAGAAATTGTGTTTTTTTTTTTTAAATATATGCCCATTTTGAATTTGATGCTAACAACACGCTCCAAAATAGTTGGGACGGGGGCAACAAAAGGCTGGTAAAGTTGTCTTTTTGGAAATCATGGACACTGTGTCCTCCAGGCTAAATACCACTCAGCTTGTTATCAGTGCACAGCTCAAAAGCCAGTATTCATGATGGTATAGGGGGGCATTAGAGCACA
The DNA here is from genome assembly GCA_023558415.1 of Piaractus mesopotamicus. Lineage (NCBI taxonomy): Eukaryota > Metazoa > Chordata > Actinopteri > Characiformes > Serrasalmidae > Piaractus > Piaractus mesopotamicus. The sequence continues at coordinate 16,065 of JAILXH010268916.1, read as the reverse complement.
TGGCATGGGTCACATGCACATCTGTGAAGGCACCATTAATGCTGAATGATATATACATGTTTTGGAAACATATGCTGCCATCCAGACGACGTCTTTTTCAGGGAAGTCCTTGATTATTTCAGCAAGACAATGTCAAACCACATTCTGCATGTATTATAACAGCATTACTCTATATTAAAAGAGTCCAGGTGCTAAACTGACCTGCCTGCAGTCCAGACCTGCCACCACTGAGAACATTTGGTGCATTATGAAATGAAAAATACAACAAAAGAGACCCCGAACTGATGAGAAGCTGAAATCCTACATTAAACAAGAATGGAAAACATTTCACTTTCAAAACTACAGCAGCGTCTTCTCAGTTCCCAACGCTTACAGAGTGCTGTTAAAAGAAGAGGTGATGAAACACAGTGGGAAACAGGCCCCCGTCCCAACTTTTTTGGAATGTGTTGTTGGCATCAAATTCAAAATGGGCATATATTTTTCAAAAAATAATAAAATTTCTCAGTTTCAACATTTGATATGTTATTTTGTAGTATTTTCCCTTAAAAATATGGTTTACATGATTTGCATATCATTGCATCCTAGTTTTATTTACATTCTGCACAGCGTCCCAACTTTGGAAATGGGGTTGTACTATAGACACCTGAACATGAGGAGATGGCTTGGGCAGTGGAGGAATGTTTGATATTGCACACACCATGTAGTGACAATAATTCACAAATTACATGATTGACTATAATTGTGAGCACTAGGACTTTGTTTGGTCACAGGTGCACAACTGTGATCTTTTTTGTATTCTTGCTGCATTCATTTCTCTCAGAACATGCAACAATGTTGTTGCTTCGTAAAGCCCCACTTATCCCAAATATGCAGATACAGGCTTTGACTAGCTCTTCTCTTTGATGCTCTTCTTTCAGTTTGGTGTCATTTTTATTTTGAGAATAACCTTTTCACCATTTTAGGAATGGTGAGCTTATGTGATATAAAATGATCTCCCAAGCAGGGACGCGAGAAGGTGTTTCAAGTTGGGAATGTTGACATTTTAACGGCATATATGTGACCTGGACAGTGACATCTGGTTAAATGGTTTGCCTTATTTACATTTGAATTTTTTGATGATTTGCATCAAACAGAGTGTGTCAGAGACAACAATAGACCCACATAATGGACAATAAACCGCTGATGAACACACTGATTTCTCTGCTTTTCTTCTGAATGAACATGCAAATGAGTTGAGTGATGTCCAATCAGATTGTTAATGTGTGGCGCACACAGAGCTGGAGATATAATGGTTGATAAAAAAAAATAGTATTCAAATCGTGGGACATAATTATTATTATTATTATTGTTTAATAACAGGCTGCTTTGGCCTACAGCTCTACACACACTTTCCCCTTATGCACCTAATTTTATTGGCGTAGCCAGCATTTGGCAAAGGAAACGAATTGGTTCAGTTTAATGAAAATACATTGTTAACATAAACAGTCGACAACAACTGCAGATTTTTGCAAACTACACCTGAAATTAGTTTCAAGTTCAGGTCTTTTCTTTATTATGTTTAGCAGTTTAGCAGTTCACCAACCCTGAAATCTGGGCACCTTACCACCCCAACTTCCCACATCCCTGCTCCCCAAGTATAACATGAGTGATCCATATTACAGAAAATGTCAACATATATCAACTTGTGTGTAGCCTAAGCTACTGTATAAAACAAGGGTCGGCAACTCAAACATTAAGAAGAACCAATTTGTCCTTTCAACAAAAATCTAACCACCTTGGGAACCACAACATTTTATGTCCATTTTATTGAAGAAACATTTTACCATCTTGGCTGTAAATACGTCTCAGTATGTGCTGATGTCCTAGTATAGGCTAAAAAACATTTAAATGAATAACAGACTTACTTTTCTCTGCTTTAAGCTTTAGCTCAGCTATATCCACTTTTCTCACATCTCCGGCAGGAAACTTTTCCACAAAAATAGAATAGTTTCTTGTAAAATATCTCTTAGCATTTGATTTTTTTATGAGGCTGAAGTCACTTCTCATTTACCAGCTTCTTGTACAAATTTTCCCGTTCCACCTTAAATAGCGCCAGAATTTTACTGCTGCACCATTTAAGGTGAACGGGAAAATTCAAACTGACTCCAGCTTCACAACTTTTTAGTGTTTGATATGTTTCTTGAATGTATCAGGAAACCAGCTAGAGTGCTTATAAATGCAAATTAAGTCCAGTCGTCTCCAAATTATTGATTTTGTTAGCTACTAGCTAGGCGAGATTGTTTTTCTGCATTGCTACGGTGACCAGAAGTCTGTGTGCCAACCTTCAGGGTTAAAGGGTGAATTAGCAGATAGACATTAACTCCAGCGTTTAAGACCGTTTAGTGTTAAAACTGTGTTGAACGATCAGCAGAGCTTTATTTTACTGCAAAGGAGGATTATTTTATTTTTTCCTACAAATCCCCTTGGGCCGCATGTTGCCGAGCCCTGCTATAAGGTAATGTTTGTAGCTCTTTCCAGCTCTTTTATTCTTTTCTCTTGTTGGTGTTGTCCTTTGTCACTACTATAAGCTCAAGAAAAGGAAAAATGTCACAGCAATTGAAAGAGTAGAAAAATGAAAGAAAGTATTAGGCCAAGGTGCTATAAATTGGTCAGAAATAGAAAAGAAAATGGTTGATCAAAGGACACAAAGTGTGAACATTGGTGAGGCTTTCCACTGCTGGAGAGCGCTAAGGGACTTGATGCCAACCTTGCTCGATATTTGCTAGACAGGTAATTATGTTGTATAGCACGTCTGAAGCTAAGTAGGCTCCAGGGACTCAGTCCAACAAGCGTAATGATATGTAGTTCTTGTGTTAGCGAATGTTAGCAAGCTAATTAGCCAGTGTCTGGCAAGTGTCTCCTCCATTTGTGCTGATCAATTTCAACTAAGTTAGCATGACCATCCAGACGTTTTAGTCTAGACTGCACTCGTGTGTGTTTTGTGGTTTGGGTTGAGGTTTTGGAAGGTCTACTGAAGTGAACGGCTGTTTAGTTGGGTGTTGAATTTCAAAAACGCCAGCTATGGCTAATGTCTGCTAGAGGTCTGCTTCCTGACCTGAGCATGATGGGGCCTGGCAAAATATAGAGTTTTGGGCCAATTTTGGGCCACTTTCAGGCCGGGTTCAGGTAGATTTTGTCCATATACATTATTGGGCTTGGTGTAGTTTCGGGTTTCTTTTTGTAGTTTTTATTTTTTGTTTTTATTTGAAGGAATGTACATGCATGCATTTTTTCTTACTTCAGTAACATTTTAGTCTATGGCTACATTTGGAATAGCTCTGGAGTTTGACGAGTGGGAATGTGCCGCTGAACCAATGAACTTCAACAGTATATTAATCTCAATCTCACCCTGGATTTTGAAAGGGATGTGTTGGGTCGGTGAAAAGGTTCCCCTTGTTAAGATCACCCAAAGTGTGTTTAGTATTTCTGCAGTAGCAGCAATAGCGAGAGGAACTTTAGCGCAGCAGAGCTAACTATTGATCAGTGAAGGGTGGACACTGTTCTTTGTCAGGTACAATCAGCAAATCCACAGAAAGTACTGACAATAAAAAACACTTTTCATGTGTTGCCAAAATTGATGACCCCACATTTAACTAGTATACACTTTTCGCTTACCACTAACTTTTGACTACTACAGCCTTAGTCAACTTTACACTACACCATACCTCTTCAGTTTTCTTCCGCTCTCCATGGACTATGGACTGAAAAGTGGCGATTTTCATATTCTTTGGACTCAGGGTCCAGATTCTCAGAGCTTCATGGAGGTTATTAAAGGTCTTGTGTCCTTCTCCAAAGTCAAAGTGAACTTTATTGTCATTCAGACTGTACAACAAGCAGTCCACAGCTGAACAAGATTGAGTTTCTCCAACTTGGATGTGCAAAAATGTACATAAATATAACATAAAAGGCAACTCCACATAGACATACTAGACAGCATAGACAAACAAAACATACAAAAGCTGCACGTTGTATAGAAAAAAAGATATTGCACATTGTTCTCGGTGATTGTGTTCTTGCACAGTGTAACGAGAAATGTAAACTTGACACTGGTGAATAGTGATAAAGAGCTCAAGTGATGAGAACAACGTAAATATAGCACAGAAAAAAAAAATAGCTGCATTTTTATCTAGAAGACAGAGCTCTAAGAAAATGTTCAGACAGTCTGTGTGTGTTCAGGGGTTCAACAGTCCTGATAGGCCTGTGTGGTGTGTGTTGTTAGTTGAGTAGTCTGATGGCCTGTGGGAAGAAGCTCCTGCTGAGTCTGGTGGTCTTGCGTTTGTCAGAGGGCAGAAGGCTGAACAGGCCATGGGCAGGGTGGGTGGGGCCTCTGACCATCTAGGTAGCTCTGCTGAGGCAACGTGACAGGTAGAGATCTTGTATGGATGGAAATGGGGTTCTGATGATTCTCTCTGTTGACCTCACTGCTCTGTGGTCTGCAGCGGTGCAGCTGCCATACCATACTGGGAGGCTGCTGGTCAGGATGTTCTCTCTGGTGACCTTCTTCACCTAAGACCACTTTGTGATGGTCTAGCAACCCTCCGTGTGACTTATTCTGAAAGGGTAGGATATTCTGAGGTAGTATCAGCATAAGTCCCAAGCTAAACCTTAAATTTAAGGTGGATATTAGCTGTATTGCTGTCAGTCTGCACTCAGCTAAAGGGTAAATGAGTGTAGAAGCCCACATGCAACGTTGTTGCTCCCATCCTACTGTAAACAATGGTGAGAATTTGAGTGTATTTTATGTTATTATTTAGGTTTCATGTATTTCATTGATCAAATCTACGTCTAGCAGCACAACGTCGCCAGCAGAGCAGCGCTGAGTGGGCAAGTGGGGGCTTAAGTGCCTTGGTATACCCCATCAGTTGAGGGATTTGAACCCACAACCTTCCAGTTGCACTTCTCCTACCACCAGAACTGATGGGAACTTCCATGAGGTACAGTTAAACCACAATGATAAGACAGTGGACAATCTATATTTTATATCATTATTTATTTTATATTCGGTCATGACAATTAGTGTAATTCACTCACTTGTGTCTTCTGTTATCTTTAAAAAGTGACATAATAATAAAAATATAAAAAGCAGGAAAAACATTGTTTTAATTAATTTTTACCCCATAAAGCAAATGCATTGTTATTGTAGGCTAAATTTAAATATTGAATTTTAATGGCTTTTCGGTTGATACTAGTGCAGTTTACAGTAAGCGTGAATATTTTTGTCACATTGTCGAAAGATCATAAATATTTCCTGCTTTTATGACGGCAGAACTGCTCCCAAATTTTAAAATCACTCCTTCAGACTGATAAAATGTTTTGAGAATCACTGGAGCAGCCAGTTATGGCTGAAGCTCCGAAGATGTGATGGTCCTAATGGGTTATGACTGTCCTAAGTGCACTTAGAATAACCCCAAGTCAATTACAGCTGTGCTTAAGACATTATAATGGAATGTATAAGAATCACATATAAAAAGAAAGTAGGTTAACTTACTTCTTATGCGGTTGCATTATAATTAAATGGGTTAAAAGTTAAAATCACCAATTCATACACATTAATGGCTAGCAGTAAGGATAATGTAAGGCCTTGGAAAAGAGTACTACTTCAGGTACGAGAGAGATTTGAAAATGGTACTCTATGAGAAACGATGTCTGAAAGCTTAAACACTCTCTTTCTGGGGGGGCAGCAAAATTGGTGGCATTATTTACGATTTCATAAAAGCTTATGAGGGGCAGAGAGTTAAAGTCACATTATTGCATGAAATATTTGTTCCTTGTGAACTACTGTGAATGTTTAATATTATAGGCCTTTGCGAGGACTTGGCAACACTGGGATCTATTATAAAAGCCACATAAGGAGTTTCATTTTTCATTTCTGGGTGTATTATGTTCAACAAAAACTTCATCAATAATTCAGAAGGCTGTTGTACCTGTGTTGAGATTTACAGACATAGTTATCAAAGGTAAAACAGAGGCTTCTTCCTGCTAGAGCTCAGATCTAGACTTCAGCTCTCTTTTCATTATCCATAAGCACAAGATAAAAGGACTGGATTATTCATTTAAAGAATATAGTATGTGATATGTAGCTTATGATATTACATTCTGTTTTTAACATGCTGGTATTGCATTCTTTAATTTTGAATGACCTAAGAAATATTACTACTATAACTTTGGAGTGTAAATACACTGTATTGTGTCATGAATGTGCTTCACATGAGAGTTTGCACGTTATTCTTTAGAGATTATCTCTAAACCTCAGTTAACTTTATGTAAATTGTCTCATAACTGTGTAGTTACACAGTTATTAATTAACGTGTAACTGAAGCTTATTAGGAATTAGGAAATTAGTAACTGTTGTTCTGCAATAGCTTCTTTCCTTAGTTCAGTCCTAACCGAAGTTGTCACGGTAACTAAACAGAGTTAAGAAGCTTTCGTATGGCCCCTTGTCTTTTAAAACCCCCTTCATCATCAAACACATGCCTGTACAAATGATTATAGATGAAGAATTTTTGATCAACAACACATTTTGGCATCAGTTAACATCCTCATTTTATCCTCCCCCCAAAAATGTCTGTCCCACCAATGCCCTCACCCTATTATACAAGTGTAATGGCATAAAAGAAAAAATGCTGTTGTAACTATAAAGATTCCTTTCTGTAATTATTAGTAAAAAGTGAAATTAATACACTTAGGTATTTGCATAAGCTGCATTAATGTAATCCATCTGTATCAGTACACACATCACCAGCAGTTTTGTTGTTGTTACATGTATTGTTAATGTGTAACACCAGTCTCTAATAACTGTGTAGGACCAACAGTTCTGTTCCTGCTTGTTGCTGTTAGCATGAGCTATTTATCAGTGCTGGTTAACTGTATTCAATTATTCACTCTCCTTTAAGAACTTCCAATCTGCTGCTGCTCAATTGTACATTAAACACCAAATACATCAGCTGTGCACTAATCGGTACTGTGTTCTAATCGTCATTAGTAGAGAACGGTCCAATATCAACGTACTAGACCATTCGCTAACAGGATGAGATGAAGTAACGTTGCTATGACAACATATGTCATATCAAGCTGCAGCCTTGAAGACTACCACTGCATTTAAACACCACAGACCTATTTCATTACTTTTGGTTTTCATAACTGCTCTTTTTAGCTGTCACTACAGCATCCGTCATGTTTTTTCTTTTCCTCCAGCTGAGTCGGTCCTTTTCCTCTTCACGTTGCATTGCAGGACACCAGTGTCCTACAGTCAGTGGAGGACTGTGACTATTAGAGCTGGGCCTTCAGTTCATGCTACTGTCTGTACTCACATATCAAGGACTTCCAGAAAGCCTAGAGTGACGTCACAAAATCTGGTCCTAGCCATAGGAAATCTAAATTTGATTGTTTGATTACACGTTCAGTTCCTAATTAACACTGTATCTAATTAGATACCACAGAGAAAAAAAACCTGATTAGACCATTTTTCATTGGGCATTTGAAGAATTTATCCCTGTTGTTTCCAAACAAAGCATAACAATGAAATGAGTATTACTACAATACTTGCACAGTTTAAATACAACAAGCATAATGAAAATGAAGACTTTTTTTTTCTTCTCAGAAATCTTTAGGTCTCTTCGGAAGTTCTAGAAGGTCCTTGGGCTTCAAAATCATTCTTAACAAGGACACAAAGGGCCTCATTCACCAATATCTACCCAAGTTGTTTTCCTAAATGTGTTCTTGAGAAAGGTCCTAAGAAAAAGTCTACGTCAGACTCTCAACATTTTCTTCAGCCGCAAAATAATTCGCACCTTTGTGCTCTTGAGTGTGTGTAGATTCTGTTCTTACCTGAGAACAAATCCCAAATAAGAGAACACTGGTGAAAGTCAGAATCTTCATGAAAACTGCATAAGTGGGTTTTAGGAAGATTTTTTTTTCTTAACTACAGTTGGTGAACGAGGCCCAGTGTTCTTTTGAAGCATCAAAAGCTATTTGACTGCTAGTGGCACCTCCTTGTGTAGAATTTTTAGTCTGCTAAATGTGAGTAAGTATGTGAGTGAATGGGTGGCGTTTCATGATCAGGATCAGGATTTTTTTCTCCACCGTATTTAAACAGATCCAGCAAGTGAGCTCTCCAGTGAGATACTCTGCATCAAAAAATGGACAGATTCTAGATATGAATTTTGGATTTTTTTGAGTATTCTCAGTTGTGGCACTTAATATCTGAGGTGTGGACTTGAGTCATATGACTTGGACTCGAGTCAGACTCGAGTCATGAATTTGATGACTTGAGATTCGACTCGACAAAATTGAGAAAGACTTGCGACTCGACTTTGACTCGAACACCAATGACTCGGACTTTGACTTGGACTTGAGCCTAATGACTCAGAAAGACTTCAGACCCAAAGTGGACCAAACATAAAGAGTCTACAACTTCCTTTCCTGCAGTAAATTTGATATGCAGCAGTGTTGTCAGATGTCTGTCACTGTGCTTATGCTTGGCTTACTTTATTTTGGAAAACAAGTTGAAGCGTTAATAATTCTAATTCGCCTCCATAAGCTGGAAACAAGTGAAGCATCAAAAAAGCCCAGCCTTACTGGAGAAACTTACCAGATGACATGGTCATTTTCCTCATGGTAGCAATACAAAAGAAAAAATCTCTGTCTATTTGATCGATTTTAAGCTTCTGCAGTTAAAACAAGTGCAAAGTTCACTACGAGGCTGAGGTTAACTTGTTTTTCACCAGCTTCGTTTTGGAATTTGCCGTTCCTTAAATGGTGCAGCAGTGAGGCACTGGAATGCAACTCCTGCACTATTTAAGGTGGAACAGAAAATTTGAAGAAGGCAACTTCAGCTTCGCCATTCACCATCATTTTGCTGCCTTTTCTGTAAACTTTGTTCAGCTTGGTCATTTTGATTCCTGTTGTCATCTGAATTCAATGAAAACTAGCAGTTGTTTTTAGTTTGCTGAGCTAGTTTTAATGATACCAAAATGGACAGCAGCTTCTTTAGTTTAATAGGACTTTGAGGGTTTGTTTTTCATGTGTAGTTGCACTATTCGTGTGTACCATTATGTCTGTCTTGGTCATCCATTTACCATGGATTTTGCATTTTGTATTTTTTGTATGTTATGTACAGCCATACACTACTAACATACTGTCATTAATAGGCAATGTTACTGTTACTGTCATTTTTGGTATTCAGTTTTGAAATGGCCTTAAATTAGCTAAAGAACACATACTGACTTGTTTAGAACTCAAAGATTAGGACTTGGGACTCGACTTAAGACTCAACTGTCTTGGGACTCGAGCGTCAAGACTTGAGACTTACTTGCTACTTACTCAACTTAGTGACTTAGTCCTACCTCTTATTCCTATGATGTAACACCATTTGCTGTTATATATCCCTACACTAAACCTGCCTAATATATCCTGAAATATAGTAGATATTTTGTATTACAAAGTATGTATGTGAATATAGTTTATACTGTTTACATACTGCTATTTACACATGGTGGTTCCATGTGTCTCGAATGGATCTACACTAGGGTTTATCAAACTGGGTTCCTTCCAGGCCACAGCACTGCAGAGTTTGGCACTCTGCCTTGTTAAACACATCTAATTCAACTCATGGGCTAATTAGCAAGGCCTTCGGTTGAATTCAGAGCAGGGGAAACGCTACTCTCTGCTGAGATTTGGCCCAGATGAAAGCCAGTTTGACACCCCTGGTCTGCAGTAACCACTTGTGATTGGATTTTATGACTAGTCTTTTTGGCACTCCAGCCAGGGGGATTTTAGGGACGCACTGGAGCATTTTGGTGTTTACACTACAGAGCTTATGTGGCCGTATGCATCTCTGACCTATGAAAGCCCATTCCTGCCAGGTAGAGGAGGAAAAAACTCACCTGTTTTTTCCCCTTCTCTGTTTTTTTAGCAGCAGTGTGACAAAATATTGACATTTTATCCTAAAATCATGACATATTTCCTTGAAATATGGATATAATATTTTAAAATGATGTTTTTTTTTATTTATTTATTAGCTAGAGTTTTCTCAAAATATCAACTTAATATCTTAAAATAATTAACTATTTTCTTAAGATATTAATGTATCTCAAATAATAACTTATTTTCAAAAGCTTTTAAAATAGTATGTCAAACATTATGGAATAATAAGTCAGTATTATGTCATAGAAAGTTTGAGAAAACAAGTCACTATTCTGACAAAGTAGTTTTATCATATAATAATTCATTATTTGAAATAAAAAGTCAACATAGTCCTTTTTATGAGATACAAATTCATTATTTTGACGTAGTCAACACAATTATATTTTACTAGATACTAATTTAGTATCTAGTCAATATTTTGAGAAAATAAGTCATTATTTTGAGATACTCGGTTAGGTTTTTGAGAAAATCAGTTACTGTTTAAGTTACTACTGTAAGGTACAACGTAAAAATTATGTCACACTGTGGCCAGAAATAGAGATTGAGGAAATATCATAGGCAGTTCGTTTCTCTTCTACCTGGCTGGAAAGAGCTTCCAAAGAGCTCAGATGCATTGAACCCCATGTGTTCCTGTACTAAGCACTGTTCAGATTACACAAGACGCATGTTAATGCCAAGTATGGACTAGGCCGCTGTTTTACATTGGTCACTTTGATCTGGTAGCCTATAACAGTGGACAGTGTTTCTGGTGCCAGATAGCACTCTCCCCATCATCTATCCAGCCCATGTAATCTTGCTGAACAGCTGGGTTATAGCAATGTGTTTGATTACAACACAGTTTTTGGCCAAAACCATTAAGCCTAGTGGCAGAACACACACACAGTCAGACAGCGTTTGGCACAGCTACCACTGGGGGATCTTTTACACGATTGCACAGATGCTTTAGGGGACAGAAAGTGTCGCTGGTCAGTTAAACACAATTTTCTGAGCCTGTACAACAAATATGGTCATAGTTTGGCAGCAAGTCAGTGCTACTCTGTCTGATTTTGTAAGCTATGTTGCAGCTGTAAGCTAAGAGAACACTGTACAGTCCAACAATTTAATTGAAAGTTGTTAAATTAAAAGAATTAAATCACTCAAAAATGCTAATTAGGCTAACAATGATTGGAAGAGAGAGAGTAGTCATTGTTGGGACAACTATCTATCTACATTTCATCAAACTGCTGACTCATATCATAGAGCATGGTGCACTACGCAGGATGTAGGCATAGATGTGTCAAATACTACCCTCCACCAGCCTGACCCCAGAGGATTTACCATGAGACGAACATCTGCCGAGCCTCAAAACCAAGTTACAGTTTGCTAAAAGTTGTTACAAAGCCCTATGGTCAGAAAATGAACCCGTAAGGGATGGATTGAGGAAGCTTTTGAGAAAAATGAAAGAGCTGCTCAAGCTGCCACCTCTTTGTGAAACACAGTAGAATGGGCATGTAAACTGGCTCACTTCCTTTTATTGATGATGTGGCTGCCGACTGCAGCAGCGTGATAAATTGGAGAAGTAAATGGCATTTTCTCAAGGGATGTGCGCAGTTACTCGAGTACTTGGTTAACTGTTTTGTCTCTGTTTGACTATTCATTACATTTCATCATGGAAAGATGGGGACAATATACAGACCAATGATTCAGGGAAATGCCAATGTTTTAACAGGACAGTGAAATGTGATCATTTTGCTCCTATTTGCAGGTAAGTAAGTATATTATATTACACTTTGCCAAATATGAAACACAAGTTCATGAACGTGTGCATGTTACCATGTATAGGATGTGGCTGAAAAGGCAGAGTTAGTGCAGCTGGCTCCGGTGCAGCTTTTTTGGGTACAGAAACAGTGAAAAGATATTTCTCTGACAAACTTGTTGTCGGCACCTCACCTAGTGAGCTGAAAAACGTGATGAGTCCTCATGAGCACCTAATTTTGTGTAGGTTAGCTCTGTTAGCTCATTAGCTCTGCTGAATAGGTAGCCTCTGCTAGAAAAAACAGCATAGACCAGCATAGCTTGGAAGAAAACCTCATATCTCCAAAAATAACTTTACAGGAGAAGAAAAAGACCTACTTTAGTTTTAATGTAAGTCAGTGGAACCAGACTTTTTTTACAAGTCAATTTTGGGTGATTTCTTTTAGTCCATTCATCATGAAATTTACGTCGGGATATATTGTGCTTTGGATGCCGGTGTGCTAGTAAACCACCATGGCCATGCTGGGTGACCGGCTAAACCAGCATGGTCTCTGCTGGTTGTTTCTGCAGGGTCATCCAACACAAAAACCTAAGGATTTGCCTTGGCTGTTTTAGAGTAATCAGGCATGTTTTCAAATGCATTCTTCTGGATGCTGCTTACAACTTGTGTACAACACCAGTAACATCATGTGGAAAATAATACTATAATCTAACAATTAAGAAAATAATAGCCTAAGGAGCTGAAATCCAATCAGTTACTATGCAGTTTATGCACTTACTCTAACCTAGTTGTTGTTGTTGTTGTTGTTCTTTACAGGCTTCACATAATTGCTGTTTTTTGTGGGGCGAGAAAAAAAAAAAATAAATAAAAAAGATTAATGTTTAAAAACTATTATTTCACATGTATTTTATAACATTACAGTATTTGCTTAAAAAATAAAAA
>JAILXH010268870.1:3972-14611 GCA_023558415.1 Piaractus mesopotamicus | reverse complement strand
GAAGGCGTGGAAAAATATCACTGCAAATTTCTTTGAAAAACTGAAAGTGAGTCTCCTGAAAAGAACAGAAGCTGTAATACAGGTAAAGAGTGGACACACTAGATAAGGAAAAAATATATATTTTTAAAAATATTTTAAATTGGCTTCTGTGTAAATTTCTGTTATGTTTTCTCCTTTTTTGATCCTAAAAAGTGAATAGATTGGGCTGACTCTCTTCCCTATTGCCCTCAGAATGAAATGTTGAATGTCTTATGTGTTCGTTCTTCACTGTGTATCATCACTGTGTTGGATAAACAGTGATTATGTATCTTTGAGAAAGTGTCATATTCCATAATATGGTTATTTTGAACAACCAAACGTATTGTCGGCAGTAAGGGGTGCTATAACCTGCCAGGCCAAGTTTCTGTTATTGTAATATGAGTAATTTAAGCCGGGCTCTGTGGAGCTCTGAAACCGAGGTATAACTCACTAACTCATGGTAATTAGATGGCATAGAGGATACGGTTGGAGAGGGTTCAAATCCTTGCTGATTCATTAGTGCCGATATTTTAGGCTGTCTTGGGAAAAACTCAACACTATTTGCTTCAACATGTATTTTAATAAGACCACAATATGCTGTAAAGTTAAAGAAACCAGAAACCACATAATCAAGTCTGTCATAGATTAATTAACAACTCCATACATTCTTAGGCTCCAAGTAGATGCTAAATGGTGGGGTATAAGCTTACGTTATTTGTTAGCTACATTAGCCTCGTAGCTTAAGAAGCAAATTTAGGACCCCAGATAAGTCTTGGCTGATTGACTATATTTTGGGGTAAAGCGTAAATAATTTTTTTTCACCAAACTATTGCTTTAAACACTTCTTATGTATCTTCTTTTTTACTTCCAGGGTCTGGATGAGGTGGAAGGTTCAGGCAGCTTTGCCAACAAGCAGTGGACCTACAGGGTTCTGCTGGAGCTGATCCACTGGACAGATTCGGCTACTCAGGCCCTTAACGTGCTGCACTCCGAGAGAGAGGCGGAGTAACGGGAACAGGAACTATAAACGCCCTGTATATACAAACACTGAGTGCCGAGATAGATCACTACATACAGACACATGCAGAGAGTCCCTGGAATTACAGAGCTCTGTCTGACTAAAACAACTAGACTGCAATTCTTAAAACATAAAAGAGAAGTAAATTCAAATTTCTTATATTGAATTAAGTGAATATGATATGGCATCACAGCTAGGCCCTGCAACATTTGAAGCTGCACCATGAGTTCAAAATAACATAAAAAAAAAAAAAAATTTGTCCCAAAGGGACTGAGCTTCTGTCCTAAATAAGGACAGTTATGTCTGATTGCAATGGGGCAAACTTTAGAAATTAGCTGGAACAACTAATTGGAACATAGCTTTAAAATTTTGCAAATATTTAAGATTTTGCCTGGTTTCTTTTTTTTATGGAAATCCATGACTTGAACAGACAGGGCCTAGACCAGTTTGTGTGAAATAAGCCATATATATATACAGCTAGGTTTGGGGCCAGGACCTCGATAAGTAAAGAGATTTTCATAATTTGTGGTGAGTCAAGGTCTAAGATCACCCTCTCAAGAAGTGTCAAATATCTGAAGGTCTGTTTTGGGCCTATTCATGTTTGTCCTAGTCTTTTTAAAAGCTGGATCTTTTAGCATTTAGCGTTGTTTTTATTTATTCAGGAGGGCTGCACAAAATGTTTTGTTTGTTAATCAGTATCACAATTTCGATTCTGAATACTGATATCGCTTAAATGTGCTGAAGTCTTTAGTGAATCACAAAGAAATCTTTGTTTGCTATCCTGAAAAATATTAGCTTTTGGATCAGGTAGATCATTCTGTGCAGGCCAGTCTTTAAAGTGTTTTATTATACTGCAGTACATGTTGCAATTGCAATGTGCAGCAGTAGAATCGTACTATGGTATTCTGTCTGTGTCCTGCAGCCCCAGCCTCCCATATAAATGACTGAGAGTAAGTTACTTGCCCTTTTCTTGACCAAAGACAGATCTCAGCAATTCCAAGGTCTCATGTGTCAAGTTGAAACAAAACTCTTAACAGTGCAACCTCTAACAACAATGTTCCTACTACAGAGAGTTCATTGGTAGCGCTTCACTGGACTGTAATGGCTAGGTCTCTTTTGTGAAATGTATCATCACAGTAATTCTGGCCGGCCTCCAGGGTCAGGGACGAGCCCTGAACCTCGTCACACTGGCAAATCTCTCTCCAGTGTAATTCGACCAGCAGTGTCAATAGGTTTGCACAGGCGCTTCAGTTACGCATTTGAATCACAAACAGTCGAAGGAGAGAAACTCATTAGAGTTTTATTGTGCTGTTTGAAGTTAAACTGCCTCCTACTTCATGAAAAATTTGCCATGTCTTAAGGCCTCGACCGCAAACTTGTTAATCAAGCTCAAAGTTTACAATCCTTCAGAAGTTTATGTACTTCAGTGAGATTTGGCCCATCAGTGTCCATCTCAAGTTGAAGCTTCACACCAGCTAATATTGTTATTATACACTACCATTCAAAAGTTTGGACTGAACTAAAAAAAAAATGTAAGATTGTAGTTGCAGATAAATGTATAAAATAATTCTAATCAAGGACACTAGGAAGGTGTGAATGAAAATGAAATGTTAATATGTCCAGAATGATGACTAGAGCTGTAGAAGTTCAATGACTGCAGTGCCTCCAGTAACATAGCAACCACCTAGAACTTTAGCACCAAAAATACCCTAGCACCAACCTGAAATACCAAAGTGACCATAATAAATACCTAGCAGCCACGTAGAAATACCCTAGCAGTCACCTCCAGTATTGTAGTAACCACATAGCAACACCCCAGCAACCACCTGGAATACCATATGAACTCCATGGCCACACCCTAATAACCACTATAAATACCTTTTGAATAAGATTAAAAATAGCTTAGCCAATAGTTTCTAATACTGTCCAAGTTACTGTTTATAAAGTAAGAAAAATTAAGATGGCGAGTGATTCCGAACTTTTGAACGGTAGTGTTCAAAATATATTTAAAGAAATGAACATACAAATCTTAAACAATGTACAAGGCCCTCTGTGCAGAAGAGCCTAGCCATTAAACACTAAAGCTTTAGACGATATAGCTGCTAACACTCCGCACTGCACTAACAGCTTGTGTGTAGCGTTTCTCTATTACTCCATTACTGTGACTGTAATACATACTTTAGTGAATAGTGTTGACATTAGCATTAATGCCATGAAAGACAAACTAGTGACAGTTCAAAAAAAATGAAGTTTCTTTCTTTCTTTCCTATTTATTTATTTCTTGAATTTATTTCTGAAACTTGGTTTATACTAAAATCTTTTAAAAGAATATGTGATTTAGTAGTACCAGAGAAGGTACTAACAACTAAATATGAAAATAGATGCTGTGAAAAATCTAATCGTAACTGTTGCACGGTTTCCTGCAATGCATCGTGGCAAACTGTTGCATGTCTGTCGCCAAAACTGTTTTGCTCACCGTGAATCTCACACAGTCATTTTTTTCAGATCCACTAACCACGCTTTGTTGGAGAAATGTAGGCGATGTGGATGTGGAGGACTTGAGAATGTAGGCGAGACTGTTATTTTTGGAATGTTTGCTTTTGTTTTTTTTTGTTTTGTTTTTTTTGTATTTTTATTTATGAGAGTATGATATGTTGATGACCGCCAATGAATAAATGATGAAGAAGAAAGCAAGTGAATCATTCATTTCAGTTTATTCCAAACATGCAGATTGCCTTCACGCTGCCAGTCTTTAGATCTCAAATGGCTCCAGACTACCTACTTAGTGCACTACACAGGAGCCTAGCCATTAAACACTGAAGCTTTAGAGCTTATAGGTGCTAACAGGCTGCATTGCTCTAACTCTCTCTGTGTAGCATCTGTTCATTACTGTGACTATGAAACATACCATGTTATTGTATAGTGAAGCCGTTTGAATGTTAAAGGGGAATCCCACTGATTTTTTTAAAAGTTTTAGTGGTTGAGATGTAAACATTCGGTCATTCGGAGGGGTTTGGAGTGAAATGGTTCATTGTAGAGACTCAGATTTTTTTTTACAGTGGTGGTATCCAGTATCCAAAACCAAAGTTTTAGCCCCAAATCTTCACAAAACTAAAACAGTGTCCTATACATCAGGCAGTGTATTCATAATCCATTTCATGTAATAACGTTCTGTGAGGGAGTCTTTAGAGATGGACGTCTGGTTCCTATCACCACCACTGTGAACAATTCTGACTCAGTACGTTTCTCTAGAACGAAGCATTTCACACCAACCCACTCTGAATGACTTCATTTACATCTCAATGAATTGATGATAGAGAAATTTTGAAAATTCTGTGGAATTCCCCTTTAATGCCATGGGAGGGGAGGGGGAAATTATACTGTTTTCTTTCTTATTTAGTGTTTAATTACATATTATTTAATCATAATTGTTGCACTTATTGTTGCAGTGTATTGTAGCAAAATGTTGCCTTTGGTTTTCTCTGTTGCATTTTTTTTTAAGTTCTTTAAATAAATATATGTGTATTGGTACCAGAATAGGTAGTAACACCTAAATATGAAAACTAGATTCTGTGAAAACCTAATCTGCAGTATCATAGCAAACTGTTGCATGCAAACGGTTGTATTTATTTCTTAACAACTCTGTTTTTACTAAAAATCCAATAAATATGAATAAATAAATATTTCAATAAATATTGGTAGTGTAATATGAAATAATGGCTTCTACACCCAAGTACTATACTGTGTGTTCAGTTCTGGGGGTCTTCAGTACGGCATTGTTTGTCTGTGTTTCTTTTATTGTTGTCTATTTATTTTATTTATTCATGTTTTACCCCCATCTTACCGACCTCAAACGCTGCGCGTGCGCAGTGGAACGCTCATCATGCGCATGCGCCCCGGATTCCCCCCTGAAGCAGCGGTGTGAAGTTCGATTCACTTGATGGAACCAATTCGTTCGAACTGTATCTCAACATCCGATTCACCGATTCACTGATTCAATTTCTTTCAGACGGTCAGACACGTTACAGTAGCAGGCAAGACCACACAACGGCTATGAATAATAAATAAATATATAAATAAATGTTTACAGTCATAAAGCGCCTTTCTCATTAGCATGAAGCTCAAACACAGTGACTTTATTTGTGTAGCACACAGAAATGCAGCTGAAAAAGCTCCACGAAACGTTTATAGATAGATCAGACATACAGGAAAGATTAATAAAGATCGATTAGCAGAAAAAAAAGACGAAAACTACTTTTTTTAACCCCTATTTTATCCACCTGAAAGTCCGCTCATGCCTGGTGAAGCCCTCGTCGTGAACATGCGCAATGCAAAGTGGATTTAAGTTTTATTATTGTAAAATGTAGCTGTTAATTTTATTAGACGTCTTTAACAAAGCACGTGTTGCATTGACCCTATAAAATGAATACTCATTTATTCATTTTTAATTGCTGTTGCCGACCAGTAACAAAAGAAAATTACTAGCTAACTGTATTTTCTTTTATTACTGTAATTTATCACCTGTCTGTATAGCTGTAAAATAAAAATCATTATTACAGATGTTCGATGCTGTTGTACCATGTGAGAAGCAGTGTTTTATATTAGAAAAGTTCCGGCTATATAACACAATCGTAAAAAAATTCACTTCGACTCAATTTCAACTTGCGAATCGGTTCGAGCAGCTTGCAGAGAGCAAGCGATTCAAATGACTCGACTCAAACAAACAATTCATTCATGAGTCGGGCATCGCTAGTCCGTAGCAGAGCCGTAATGGCGGAGAACGTGCGGTCGCCTTTCGACTACCGAGAGCCCCCGACCCTCGACAGCGATGGAGACGGCAGCAAGCCTGCGACATCCCGCGGGTCAGTACCGAGCCGTCCGGGCCAGAACCGAGCCGGAACGTGAGCCTGGAGGCCTGCAGGCCCGTCCAGCTGCTCTGTTTACGGCTGAGTCTGAGCTGGGCAGCACAGCAGCGGCAGCAGCAGGGTCTCCCCTGCCTTAGTTTCTCTCTTGTTGTCCCTGCTTGCCTGCAGCATGATGAGGGCAGGAGCTAGCCGTGCTCATATTTACTTGTATAAGCAGTAACAACATGTGCTTCAGGGTCACACCGAGATTTGGGCCCTCCAGGTGTCATTAGCAGAAAAGGTGGAGGGAAATGTAGAGAGAGGAAAGCTTTGAATGGGCTGTTAGGGGGTTAGCTAAGCTAAAGCTGGCCTGGGGAAATTATGCAGGCTTGTAGGTGTGGAGAGAGACATGTGTCATTCATAACAGGCACCACACAGGATTAAAATGCTCAGTTTTCTGTATTCCATCTTAAATGTAAGGTAAAAGACACCAGGTTCATTCAGTCAGTTGATGATGATGATGATGATGGTGTCAGTGGTAATGTTGCTGGGGTTAAACTCATAGGGCTGCTTTATTTAGCCATCTTTGGATGATGATAATGATGTATTTATTAATCTGCATGGCGTCTTCCATGATATATTTTATTGTTTTGATGTGCAGTGCTGTTGGTTAAGCAAGAAACTTCTCCATAGATGCTCTGTTTTTAGTGGCCCATGCATGATGCAAAATTGAAAGGGGAATTCCAGCCTAAAAAAGCATTTGGTATGTTTTTTTGCCATGTTATGTAATATTCTGTAGTGCAGTATTGCAGCACTCAGCCTCACTGTTTGGATAGGATTCACGGTTTTGTATCCTTTCTGTGTTATTCTCCATCAGTGTTGTACAATACGCAGCATGCATTATGCAGTAACATTAGGGGATCCCCCCCCCACAGCAGTAAAGAAAGCTGCTCATGTGGAGGTTAGCATATAGAGATGTGATAGTATTTGCCCCAAAGCTCTGACCACCGTCAAGATGCATCATCAGAAGTAGTCTTTCAACTGGAAAACCTCACTCTGCATCAGGGCTACCCAAAGCAACCAAACTGACCTTCTAATTCCCTTTTTTAAGTATTTTAGCAAAAAAATGTTCGTACAAACTTGATTTTAAAGCCTTCTGCCATTTTGGTTTGTACTGTTTTGTCTTTGTGGCCCTCAGCCCACTACAAGCATTGCACTTTGGCCCTCCAAGACAAACTGTTTGTGCGCCCCTTTAAATGCAATTATACAGCAACTTTATTAGATGTGATGTTTACATTGATTCATTTGTCTTGCAGGCGCGTATGTGGGAGAAAAAGGAAGGGTACTCCGGTGAAAGTATGTGACCGAGCGTATGTGACGGAAGATGAAGAGGAAAGTCTGTCTGAGCACAGCTACAGCCCAGGTACACACACTCACCCAGCACAGGATATACTGCTCTGTTTGAACTAGAGGGAATCTGTTTTAATGTTTGACTCAAATAGCAACAACAGGCTGTTGCAGTCTGTTTCTATTTGCATCTCTTTTTATTCAGCTGTGTGATCATTTAATCAGAGCGACAGTTTTGCACAACCTTATGTTCGTGATGCTGCTTTGAAAATACAGAAGAAGATACAAATCCTTGAATAAAAAGTATTTAGTACCTGTTTGCGTTGAGAAGATGGGCTTTGAAACCACATCCTGACATCATTTCCTCTATTTATCAGTGATGAAAACTACCACAGAGTCTCTCTTTTTTACTGCGGTTTATCTTCAGCAGGTCTACATAGCAAGCATGCATGCACCGAATTATTTGGTTACTCCACAGAATTGTTCTTTAACTACTTTGACTGATTCAGTCGCTCCAATAACTTATTCTGTAACTGTTAAGAATTTTTCAGTAACAACCGTCAATTATTCACCCCTGTGAATGATTTAGTGTCTCTGAAATGTTTAAATACCTACTATAAATTATTTGGTAACTAGTTTAAATTGTTCAGCACCTACTATGAATTAGTCAGTAACTACCCTAAATCATTCACTAAATACTATAAATAATACAGTATCTGCTATAAAAATTATGCAAGTTCTGTAGTTATGAAAGTGAGGAACTGAAGTGGACCCTCATACAGACCCTTAGAGTTTAAGGGGTCGCACTTTGTCCTAACGGCAAGCTATGCGAGAGAGCAGCAAGGGCAAAACCAGAACTCTTCCATTATAATCAATGAAGCTGTCTACATAAGCTGCAAACGGCAAAGCGTAATCCGGTGTGATGTGTGATTCGACATGCCGTTTTTGATAGAAGCCCCGTTTCTGTTTTTGCTTGGATGAGGAGAAACCTATTTTGAACTATGACGTTATTTTCTGATAGCTCTGTTTAGATTTTGACTTGATGTTTCCTGTATGGACATCCTGAAGGCTTTGCGATGTGATGTAATACTACATTTGAGGGCTCGCTTGCTGTTAGGACACGGCAATGCAGGGATTATTTGGACAGAGACATTATACATGTTCATCAATATATGCAGGGCACAAAAACCAACAAATGTTTTAAGCAAGAACCTTTTAGAGGCTCTACAAGTGTAATGTTCCTATTTTTTGCATCATAAGCTACATTCACATTACAAGTCTCATTGCTCAAATCTGATTTTTTTTTTGCTCAAATTCAATCTCTGACACGATGGTTCACACTCGTTTAGGTAAGCGATTTAAATGTGTTATTAATGTGAATGAACTGGCGTCCTGAAATGACCCAAGTGCACACGTCCTACTCAGTAACGTCACGTGAATGAATCACGTGCGTCCTGTGCATCATCAGCAAACGAACTAACGAGCCTTCGCTGTGATAAGATAATTAGCTCTGATCAGCTCTCAGCAGTTCATTATTAGAGCGAGATGAAGGCGTAAAAGGTGAGCTGTGTTGCTTTTCCACCATTAACAGTCTTTAACTTTTGTTCGCGCTGCTGCCATGGTAACGCTGAATGCTGGCGCGCACACAGTGGAAACAAAGCACATGAATTCCGATCTGAGCGTTCACATTAAGGTTGCATGGCCATGAGTCGGATACGTATCCGATCTAGGACCACATGAAAGTGGCTCAGGTCGGATTTGAAAAGATCAGATTTGCGTGTCCACACAGCCCTGAAAATATCAGATCTCACTCACATTATGTCTCGCTACATTTCAGGCGACGGGCAGTATCCAGACGGAGTGGAGGACCGGCTCCCGCCACCTGGCAGCCCCTACTACCTCACTGACCCCTCTCAGCTTTGGTGAGCATTTATTCTGCACTATACAAAATGATAAGAGAGTACCATGTGGGCCAAATACTACTTTTGCAATTATATTACCACATATTGCGATTGCAGTATTTCTTCCTTTATTAAAAACAAATCAGTGAATGAATAATTTCAAAGAGTTACAGACTGGTCTGCATTATTTTGATGAAAATAATGAGCTTTTTTTGGAGTACATAATAACCTTGATTCATCAGATCATCCACAGAAACTCCTATGGAACTGTGATTGATCAGGATGGTCACAGCACACTGACTGGTTCGAGAGCTCATTTGCATTTTGTATGTCCCTGTGATATCGTCGTTGCAAAGGCCAACATCTTGATGACAGTTAACCCGTTGTCCTAATTCAGGCCAAATCAGATATATGAGCAATCGAAGCATAGCAAAAGAAATAGAGAGGAGCTTCAATTACTTCAGTTGTAAACATTTCATGAATCAGATGCAGAGAAGTTCGTACATCATTCAAGGTGGTCAAATCTGCGCTTTTTTTTTCTACGAAACTTTGATGATGAAGGGCCATTGTTTTTCTGAATAAAGGCTGTTTAGACCAGCAGTGCCCCAGATTGACTTAAACTCTTTAACAGACATGCATTTCACTAATTTACTTTTAACGGGACACACAGTAATAAGGATGATATAATGGCTGCATCCAAAGCTGCAAACCACAGTACAAAATAGTGTGTTAAAGATAATAGGAGAGAGCAGGGCACACCCTAACATGAGTTAAAATGTTTATGAAATTGATATTTCATGTAGTTAAACAGGTTGCAGTAGAATGTGCTTTTGGTCATCATCTCGCTTTCCCATAGCTACATCATCCATGAATTTTGAGAGCCATCAGACAGATATTTATCCAGATTCACCCTTAAAACCATAAAAGTACCATAAAAGTAGCTTTTTTTCATCATAAGTGTTTATGATTACTGAGTCATAGAAATTAACTCTTGTATTACTTTAATCTCCTTCATAGTGGCTGTAATATAGCAACGTTTAGAATAGGGCTGGGCGATAAAACGATAATTATCGCGATATAACTTTTCCTCGATAGAGCGATACGACATGTTCGGTAAATGTTCGATATAATACTCCATTCTCACACTTCCACCTTCTAGCGACAGCCCTGGTGGCATTTTCTACTGCAAGGAAAGCGACACTACTCTGCTGTCGCCAGGAGAGGGCGCACTTCCGAGTTTTGCGACATGATTAGAGAGGGAGGGGGCGACGAGTAAGATGAGTCTTTAGCAACGTCTGAAACGCAGAGTTATATATTCCCTGTTTGGGTGGATCGACCGGCGATCTGTTCTCCTGTGAACGAGTGTGAGTGACGTGATCAGTGGCGTAACTGTACTGACCTACAGTGAACTCACCTCTTTTCGTACATCCAAACCAGCTTTAGCAGCGTTAAATCACAATCCTCACAACTGCAACGCTGTTACAGCGCTCGGACAGTCTAGTTTAGTTTAG
>JAILXH010268863.1:50654-60999 GCA_023558415.1 Piaractus mesopotamicus | reverse complement strand
TTTGCACACACATACACACCGCTTTCCTTTCACCCTTCATTGCTTCCTAGCAGCTCAACACAGAGTCACTACTTTACACATTTCAGACAGATGACAGTATCCTAGTTATTTTGATAAAGGGAAAAATATTTTATTGATTATATTGTTTAAAAATATTGATTTCCACTTGGCTGGCGAACTGGCCACTAGAGGGCCTGCAGTAAGAGGTTAAAAACTGAAACAGGCAGCTTTTGTTTAAAAGCCAGGCCCGTTTTGTTGCCTTGCATTGTAGGTTATTCCTAGTTTTCTCTGGATTTCATACTGTCAGGGCATTTTTTGTCCTGGCTTCATCTTGTCTTCTTCTCCTCTCAGCAAAAAAGTCCTGCTGATGTGCAGAACATTAAACACTCCCTCTTCAGCTGGTTCCTCTCCCACCCTCATCCGTCCATCCCTCATTCCTGAATCTCTCCACCCCTCCATCCAGCTCTCCCTTCGTTCCCTCTTTGCCTAACCATCTCCTCTAATTTGGTCATTTTTTTCTCTCCCCAGCGCTGTCCTCATCCAAAGCAGTACATGCCCCATCCCCCCCACCACCAACACACACACACACACACACTCCCTGTCTCCATGCTTGTTTTCAGTTATACAGCCTCCAATACAGCAACAAAAAGACAATTAAAACAGAATGTGACAACAACTATGATACATAGAAACTTACAGATACTTATTCTCTAAGAGTTTATCTCCCTGTCACACACCATGAACTTTTTAGAATGAGCATACACTTACACACACACACACGCACACACGCACACACACATACACACACACATACACACACACACATACAGAATTACTCACACACACCCAGACAGAGAGAGAGAGAGAATGAGCAGCAAACAGAAACCCCAATCAATACAGCGTCTATGAACAGCCGGCTAGGACCAAGAAAGTGGGCCAAACAATGACTGGAGAAAGAGTGAGAGAGAGTGATAGAGAGACCAATAGAAGGAGGAAGAGACTGAGGGAAGGAGGAAATGAGGGAAATGAGTGAGGAGGTTATAACCCCTATCTGCCCACAACCCCTCAACAGAACCAGGGAAGATGTTAGGAAACTGAAAAGAAAGGCATCGTGGGAGATTTCCTAGAGTAACATTTTCTGCCTTTTCATTCACCAGATTTCTGTTCCATCTAAACGTATATTAGAAGGCATCAGTCCCTATGACTGAACTGTTTTTTAGGCTTATATTGCTATTCATGTAACAGTGTTCTCTTCTAGAATAAGCAAAATGCAAAATCTCCTCTGCTGTTTCATTTGCTTGTGCAGCCACAAACCAATATGTCTTACAACTCTGATATCATAACTTCTTTAATAGTTTTGGAGGGTCCATATTATGAAAAAAACAAAAACCACTTGCTTTTATAATAAAAAGAGTGGATGTTTTAAACATACTATTCACTGTCTATAACCAAACAATCCAAATATTAACACTAAGATGCAAAAACAGTGTGTTTTAAATTAATCACGGCTGTGATGACATATATACAAACATATCGACATATGACCACCTGTGCAGCCTTTAGCAGTTTAGACAGCCCTTACTACCACCACTGTTCTGACTGCAGATTTGTTTTAAGTACACAGCTGTGAAAAAGTATTTTTTTATAAAAGATAAAGACAACACAAGTAAACACAAAATGCAGCTTTTAAATGATCATTCCATTTATTGTAAATAAAGATTTATTCAAAACCTATGTCACCCATGTGAAAAAGTAATTGCCCCCATTAAACCTAATAACTGGTCGTGCCACCCTTGGCATCAAATGTTTGCAATAACTTGCAGTGAGTCTTTTACGTCACTGTGGAATTCTTGCCTACTCTTCTTTGCAAAATTGTTTTACTTTGAAGGTTTTTCCAAGCATGAACTGCCCATTTAAGGTCTTGCCTCAGCATCTCAATGGGATTCAAGTCAGGACTTTGACTCAGCCACTCCAAAACCTTAATTTTGTTTCTTTTGAGCCGTTCAGAAATGGACTTCTTTGTGTGCTTCGGATCATTGTCCTGCTGCAAAATCCAACTGTGCTACGGCTTTAGGTCACAAACTGACAGGTGGACATTTGGCTTCAGGATTTTCTAATAAAGAGCAGAATTCGTGGTTCCATCAAATATGACAAGTCGTCCAGGTTCTGCAGAAGCAAAGCAGTCCCAGAACACCACACTACCACCACCATGTTTAACTGTTGGTATGATGTTCTTATGGTGGTATGTGATGTTAGTTTTACGCCAGACGTAACATGTCTTCCAAAATGTTACACCTTTGACGCATCAGTCCACAGAATATTATCCCAAAGGTCTTGTGGGTAACCTAGATGGTGTTTGGCAAATGCAAGACGAGCCTTTGTGTTCTTTTTGGTCAACAGTGTTTTAGCCCTTGCAACTCTCCTTTAATGCCACTTTTGCCCAGTGTCTTTCTTATTATGGAATCATATACATTGACTTTAACTGAGGCAGGTGAGGCCTGCAGTTCATTAGATATTCATCTGGTTTCTTTTGTGACCGCCTGGATGAGTCGTTGATGCACTCTTGGAAATTTTGGTAGGCCAGCCACTCCGGAGAGTGTTCACCACTGTTCCAAGTTTTCTCCATTTGTGAATTATGGCTCTCACTGTGGTTCACTGGAGTCCCAGAGCCTTAGCAATGGCTTTGTAACAATTTCCAGACTGGTAGTTTTCAATGACTTTGTTACGTATCTGTACTTAAATCTCTTTAGAGCGTGGCATTATGTGCTGCTTTTGAGACCTAGCCTGCTTCACATTGTCAGACAGGTTCTATTTAAGTGATGTTGAGATTTAACAGGTCTGAGTGTGGCTAGTGAAATTTAACCCAGTAGTCAATTGAATTAGGTTAACTGGTTGATTGAGCTACTTTTTAACATAGTGCCAAGTAGGGCTGAAAAACAGCATGTTATGTTTAGTTGGGTTATCTTTGTCTAATATTGAAAGTAGTTTGATGATCTGAAACACTCATAGTGCTGTTGTTCTGTCAAAAGGTTTTCCTTCCCTTGAAGGACAAAAGAACATTTAGAGAGGATTGTGACTGGCTGAGAGGCGTGTCCATCAGAATTTTGCAAATGGTCACATGGATCGTTTGAGCACCAAAGTTAATAAACAACCAGCACCAATTAACAATCCAAACCAGCATGATAACTCGGAGGCTGTGCGGCAACATGGATATAGCTAGCACTTTTCTTTATTAAAATTTTGATGGAAATTTTGTTAGAGTATCAAATCTAGTATCGAATATTGTTCGATTTGTGAGCAGATTGTGAGCAGAGTGTGGTGTTACACCCTTAGTTATAAGTGGACTTCAGGGTAAAAAAAATTTAGAATACAAGTTCAAAAGATCTGTCCGTCTGCTACAGGGGTGTTCGGTTAGTGTGAATCAAATCTTTAAACATTTACATTAATACAGGTAGGCCTGCCTGACTTTTTTGCAATGGATACAGGTAGTGAAAACGTTTTTTCATTATCACAGAACCCATGTTCCGCATGTCGCTGAAAAGCTGGGTAAAATCAGACAAGGTCTGTGTGTGAAAGAGGGGATATGGGGAGATGAAAAAGGCTTTTTGGGAAAAAAAAAAACCTTCAGCTTCGGAGAACAAAGAAGCCGTTTGATAGCGTTTCTCTGCTTTTGTGAACGGTGTGTTATCGTCAGGGTGTGAGACACATTGTCTCTGCGGTGGAGCGAGAGAAGTGAAGAAGGAGAAGCAGAAACGGTGGTTAAAACACTCCCCCAGCTTCAGCTGACCATAGGACACACATATACACACACACAAACAACAGTCCACACAAATACTCAGAGCGTCCAAAACTTTTCTGTCCAGATGGTTTTTAACCTCTCGCCCACACACACATGTACACACATCGACACGCGAACGCTCACACACACATATACACGTACACACAACTTCTTAACACAACTTTTAAGAAACACACTCTCTAGCCCCCAATTTCTGACCATCCATCTCAAACAATCTTCTGTTAAGACCTAATGTGCTTTTACTGGCCTGACCATCCGCCCACTCGTGTGCATACACACACACTCACACACGCACACACACACACACACACACACATGGTACATCCCACAGAGAATAAAGCCTACTGTTGTACACTCAGGCTAAGAAGTGGGCAGCATGTCAGAGATGTGTGAGCTGTGCCAATCGCGCTGGTGATCCTGCTGGACTGCTCAGAGGGAACTGCAGAGTGTTTCGCTCCTCACGGCCTCAAAAACCTTATTCTACTCATCTAACCAGCTACGAACTACTGATAGAAATGAACGAGTCAAAGCACCATGTCAGCTTTGTGCTTTTTCACATTAATGCTTAATGCAAATAAATAATAAAAACCGAGCTTCAGTATTAATCACAGTCACTTCACTGGTGCTCGCATGTACTGGGAATTTGTGTGTGTAAATGGATGATACAGATCCAAATAACAGACAAATAATACAAATAATTTTAAAGACACAGCTGCTACGGGTCAGAAAACTGCAGAGATTCAGTTCATAATATGTGAGTTGTCAACATCCCTGTGTATATATAATGTGTATATTTTCAATCTTTTACTTATTACACTTTATTATAGAGACAGAAAATTGGAGAGTGAAAAAGAAGAGAAAGATATTCAGAGAGAGAAAGATGTAGTGAAAAAGAAGAGTGAAAAAAGAAGAGAGCAAAAAGCAGAGAAAGACAAAAAAGGGCAAAGAAAAGAAAAATGAGAGAGAGCTATAGAAAGAGGGGAAGAGAGATTCAGAGACAGAGCAAAAAAGTGAAAAAAAGAGAAGAGAAACAGACAGATTGAAAAAGAATGAGTGAGTGAGAAAGAAAAGAAAGAAGAGAGAGAATGAAAAAGAACACTGAAAAAATGGTTCATGATTTAATTGTGTCAAGTGGTTGCACTCAAATAAGATACATTACATCAACACAATTGCTTTCTTTAAATGTACTTGTTTTGGTAACGACTGTGTTCATGTAATACATTTTATTCATTTGCAACCACTTGAGACATTTGCATCATGTAAATTCAAAGCATCCTTTTTTCAGAGAAGGGAAAGATTCAGAAAGAGAGAGAGAGAGAGAGATTCAGAGGAGGGGGGAGTAATGCATTGGTATTGTTTGTTGGAATGGTTAATAATATGAGTCCATTTCTGTCAGTCATTGATGCTGTTGATGCTAATTAGACAGACATTAGAGTGTATGGTAATATGCTGTAGATGTTCTCCAGTTACGCATTTATTAATAATTTATGACGATAAAAATGGTGCATAAAATGGTTTAAAATGGTTGCCAGATAAACACACAGTAAGATTAAGCTGGCAGGAAGGAGTTATTTTTGAGCATGTGAGAGAGAAGGTGGAAAAGGTAAAGGACAGATACAACTTAAAACACACACCACACACACGCAACACTGTGCAAAAGTCAGAGACCACCTTTCTTTGATTTAATTTCCAGTTTAAAGGACCATTAACTATTCAGTAATTGTTCATTTTTCAGAAGATATTTTGTGTGAGATTAGATATAATCTAATCTCATATATAATAAATATAATCTTTGACTTTCCCTTCCTATTTCAAGGAAGGAAGGGAAAGTCAAAGCAAAAGACCTAGTATAACACCAAACCTGTATATCACACAAACGGTACTTAACAACGGCAAAGTGTACGTTTTTGCGATTTGGAGACCCCAACAAGATGAATCTGATGTTTGCGAGTTTTGTTGAAAGAGTATTCAAAAGAGAACTCAGTCAAAACTTAGTGAAGGATGTGTCTTCTGAGGATGTGAGTGAATTATCTACTACTGTCATCATATCTTCATCAGTATTTTACATCAGTTTTTCATTTGAGATCTAAACATCATGACTTATAAAAGATTATTTCTGGTCTTACAGGATGACTTGCAGCAGTGCATGTACACACCATATTTTAGTGTGTTTATTTTCCCTTATTTTTTCAGTAATGCTACTTCTTTCAATTTTGCCAAAAAAAAAAAAAAAAAAAAATCGCTGTTTCACAGTGCACTGTTCACATTTTTTGTTCATCAAGGTACAAACAATGTAAATGTACCCTCAAAGGTGACAAGATGGGTACTGACCCAGTGACAGTCTCATACCTTTCTTTTCTGAGAGTGTACTGCTTACAGCTTTCTTAGTATCTATGAGAGACATAAGTTCCACTCTTGCTTCACATCTGAAAAAATCCACAGGAGTATGAGAAGACAACTCAGTGCTGAAAGGATGTTTAGCTTTCGAGAAGCCGTTACTGAGAAAAGAAGTCAAATCAAACAAAGAAGCTGTTAGTGTTGGACTGGCTGTCCTAGAGTCCAGACTTCAACATCACTGAATGTGTTTGGAATTAATTGGATCATGAGAAGCAGAAAGTGCAACCAGTTTATATTACTGAACTTTGGAGTTGTGTAGAAATATCCCTGCAGATTTCTTTGAAACACTGAAAGCGAGCCTCCCGAAAAGAATGGAAGCTGTAATAAAGGCAAAGAAAATGTAATTGTTGAGGCTTTTTTGTGTCATTTTGTGTTGCATAAAAGATTTTTTGATGGAAAATGAACTTGTACTTAATAACCATTTTAACTGGGAATTAAAGAAATGAAGATTGGTCTCTGACTTTTGCGCAAAAGAAGGAAGGATGTGCATGTTTGCTACACATACACACAACATATGATGTCATTTCCTTGGTGAGCTCTAATACAGGTCAAAAAGGTCAACCGGGTCATTCTCGATCAGGTCAGAATAACACTGTCACCTTTTATCTGGCATCTGTTTGCAGCAGTGTTTTGTGGGAGCCTGTGCATCGGTGTATTTGTGTGTGTGTATGTGTGTGTGTGTGTGTGTGTGTGTGTGTGTGTGTGTGTGTGTGTGTGTGTTGTGTACACAATATGGATTCACAAACCTCAGGTACTTCACATTTAAAGGCCCAGCACAGGATTTCCTTGTCTTGCTCAAAATCTACTAGCCTAACCTACTAGCGAGTCCCAAATTGTATTCTTCAGTTTCAGCTACGTATATGTTAGCAAATGAGGAGTACATAAAAAGACCTCTGAAGTTTTAAAAGACTGAAACCAAAACTGATATTCAGGACACTGGCCAAATATAAAAGATGATATTAATAAAAATAAATAAAAATATGAAATACATAAAATAAACTTGCTAAAATTATTACAATAGGTGGCAACAGTACATGCAACAGAATCCAGTATCCTCTGTAACAGAGAATGGTTGATCATCCAAGGCAATCAATTCCATTATTTTTTCAACAAAGGGAAATTTGACCAATTTTTTAAAACATTGTGCATAATTTTGTCAATAAGATGTAAAGAAAGTCCATTCTGGAGCAACTTGGAGTCACAATGGTGACTTCAGAAAAGCCTCCAAAAGATCCTTCACATAAAGTTATTACATTACATGGTTAGAAATACGCTGCCTGCTGAAAGTACCATCTGTGTGCAGTTGTGCACACGCGCAGTAGCCAGAACAACCTGAAAAAAACACATACTTGCGCTTTACTGAGCCAAACCCGACAAACTATTTATGAGATTTTTGTCAGATTTTATCAGTGATTTTAAATATGTTTTGAAACGATAATCTGACCTTCAGTTTGGAGTATTTTGGTCTTTCATCATTCAAAGAGAAAGGAGTCTGGTCTTGTATGGCTGAAAATAACTGCCCAGTGGTGCAAAGGTGTAAGCTGCTTTACTTGATGATACATCATGCAGCTCACACTCCTCTACCATCCACATTTTTAACTGTTCAGTTTGTTGGAATGACAGTGCTGTTCTGATTTGTCCTCTGTCGTCCCCTTGAGGACTGAGTGTTGTAACCGCCGCAGTAACGTAAGAACACGCATTGAGTTTGTATAGAAGGACTTTGCATTTGCAGTGCGTTGGCCAAGCGTTTTCATTTGCATTCGTGTACTTATGTGTTCAGTGTGAGAGTAGCTTGTGTTCAGACGGTGGAGCATTTCCTGTCAAAAATCCTCTTGAGCGGAGCAGGTCTGTATGTTCAACACCACATCCAACATTCCTAAATGGATAGACTAAAATGGATAGACAAGAAACTAGCGTTTTATTGCGCTTCATGTTGGAGGAGAAAAAGTTCACCAGGATTAACTCTTCCTCAATGTAAACATTAGTAATATTAGCCCTGAACATCACAGCTGACAAAGTGACAGCACCATATTTCCACACTCAAGTAAACTGCTCACCAAGCTATGGTGATAAGGTTGTTCAGCAAACCTCTGTGATCTCCAGAATGGTACATGTGCCAGTTAATTAATAAACGTCTTCAAGCTCAGCATTTTAATCACAAATGTGACCAAAACCTTCTTAGTGTACTGTACTGTATGGCCTGCATTGGCTCCCAGGCTCAGTTTTACTCTTTTTTTGATTGGTAACCTCATGAAAAGTGACACATGACCAGCAGAGATGTTCACAGAGTTCAGCTGAAGTTGAACATTTTTCAACTTGAGTGAGTGGAAACAGGTAAGTCTGTATGGTTGAATTATTTGTACATTTAGGAGAGCAGCATTTATTCTGGTACGTAGCTTCAGCCGTCACGTTAACGAACACTGAAATGTGAAAAAGATCTGTTGACCATTTGCAAAATTATGATTGACATGACTCTCTGTCAATCACCAGTCATCTCTAAAAGTTCCTTCCTTTATCAAGCAAGGAAAAACTAGACAGGACACACCTCAAAACAAACCTGCTGTAAGAATGGTAAGCAGTAAATTAGTTAGAACTGTTAGACTAAGAAATGGTGAAAAGGTGTTATTGAGGTATGTATGATGCCTGACACATGGTCTCCTGATCATCTGGACGGTGGTGGTGTTTCATTCCTGTTTTCAATGAATTTTTGTGCAAGACCTCACTCACAGCTCCGTGTCAAATTATAATATGGCAGAATTGTATTGGCTCTAAGCTCAACTTTAGCTGGGTTTCTGTATTTGCTAAAATCTTTTGATTATGATATCTAACGAAAGATGACATTACAGAAAAATGTTAAGCTCATTTAGCCAGCTAGTTAGTTTTTTTCCTAACTTAGCTACTGACAGGACTCTACAGTGCTCTCATTTGTGTGATTAAAACATTGTGTGTGAAGATGAATATTAACGCACTAATAATGAATATTAATGCCCTTCTTTGTATTGTTTCATGAAGGTTTGCAAAAAGATCTTGTGTCAAAGCCAACAAGTCCTCCTCACCATCTAACGTCACTCTAACTAGCTCCAGTGTTAGCATTAGGTTATCTGAAGGGCCATGTTAGAATATGATTTTCTTTATTGCAGCTTGCATGCTTTTTTATTACTAACAACACTGTTGCTTGTTTAAAATGAATTTCTCATTTCAAAAATTGTGGATTAAAAGCACAGCCAACCATTGTCAAGCCAGCTTCAAACTACTTAGTCAAATAGGTTACTACTCTTAAAAACTGACATCTGAAGCTTGTAAGACATACAGGAAGCACACATCTTTACTTTGTATGTCGTGATAGTTTTACAATGAATCTCATCTAAATCTCTGAATGGTGTTAGAGGAGCCTGCTAGCTTGAGAGCAACACTCTTAAAAATGAAGGTTATATATAAAACTATAGGGTTCTGTGGAGGAATGTCTTAGACGAATCAGTTTTGCCTCCCTAAAGAACCTTTTAATGGATGATTTCTTTAAGAACGGTTTTTGTAAAAGAGATTTGTGAGTGTGAAGAATTTCTATATAATGTAAATGCTCTATACCAATGAATGGTTCTTTCTAGAAATGTAGAACTGTATGTCCGAGCCAAGAGCTGTTTTCGAACTTTAATTTTTAAGAGGTTGTCTGTCAGCCTGGTTGTTAAACATAATTGTATTCTTTTGTGGGGGGATGTGTGGTTTGCTTTCTGACTTTTTTTCCCCAATTTTCTTCCCAATTTAGATCCAATTCCACTCAGTTGTTAAGATTCCCCCACTCACACAATACCACCAGCACTAGGAGGGTGAAAGGTAGCCCAGGCTTCCTCTGAGACCTGTGAAGTGCCACCGCATCTTTTCAAACTGCCGCCAATGCAACGTCACTGGACAGATGAACGCGCTCAGAGGAGAGTGCCAACCGCCAGAACTGATACGTCAGCTAACAGACGCCTGCACTGACTAGCATTGCGCTGGGTGATGGGGGGAGACTCCCGGCCACGGATGGCTGCAACATCACCAGGGATCGAACTTGCGGCTTTCTGACTTTTTTTTTAACTATTAAGGTGAGTGAGAAAATCTGTATAATCAAATAATTAAGACCATCCTTTGGTCGCTTCTGAGTGGTACATG
>JAILXH010268863.1:28419-46532 GCA_023558415.1 Piaractus mesopotamicus | reverse complement strand
TATATATATATATATATATATATATATATATATGAGAATACTTTTGAACATTATAGAAAACAGTAATATACCACTCACATCATGTATGTAATAATAATGTCAACCTTGGTGTAAATGTATGTAAATTATGTAAATGCAAACCTCATTAAAATTTTTTCAGAATATTCCACATTTGAATTGCAGGAATGCACACTGAAATTGAACCAGTAATAAACATACTTTATGATTTCATTGTATATGGCGGAAATGCCGATATGCCTACAAAAGCTTGTGTGCGTTTCCATACTGTCTTTACATTCATACACTAAAGCATTTCATCCATAGGTTAGTATCATAAAAAAAAGACACACCCTATTGAAACAAAGCAAAACAAAGCTTTGTTAAGCTCATTGTTTTACATCATGCCTTTCCAACTGTCAGACAACGTTCAAAGGCACAGGTGAACCCAGCTCCACCAGTGTGGACAGAAGAACAGTAAAAGTGGCTACTCCATAGGCTGTGCTATCTGCTGATCATTCTGGAGAAAAGCTATATTTCCAAATAGGGGTGTCCATTATTGTATTAGAACCACTCAAAGACAATTAGCCCGGCTCAGCCCGAGCTTAATGGCCTCGTGGCATTGTAGAACTATAAAGCCCCAAAGCTTTCATCTTCCCCACCATCTATCTCTGGGTTTTGCATTGGAACATTTGTGTCTCCATCTTCAGATGGACCATAAATCACCTGCATGGCAGTTCTCTTTATATTCTAGATAATGTTCACAAATTTCTCTACATATGAATTATTCACCATCTATGATGCAGCGAGAGCACACCTCACGAGCAGCCATTACACTCAATGCCAAAGACTTAGCACTCCTAGACAGCCATAAAATAATTCAAGACACAACCGGCATTAGTGTGAACATAAAACCTGCAACATTTATCTCCCCTCCCTTTTATGTAAAGAGATTAAAAATTGCTTTATCCTCACACAAACGCACATATATTACTACTGTTTAACTCCTGGAATGGAGAGTTATTACAGAAGTTTTAAGGCACTCACCTTTCACTTATGAAGAACACTTAGACATGTCTTCATCAGTCTGCAGTGAGAGAAAAAGAGAAGAGAGAGACTAAGAGAGAGAGAGAGAGTTTTGAGAAGCTGCTTGCCCACAGATCTCTTTTTGGACTGCAGACCATACACACGCATGCACACACTTGCTCACACACCGCCACTCTGTGACCTGTTGGGCCCTGCACTGCTTTTGGGGATGTGAACGCTGCCACATACGAACAAGCGCCTCCTTCCTGTTTGTCACTATGAGCTAGCTTGTGGTAAACTTTCCATGACATCTTAATATTGAGGGCCACAAGAATGCGCCTCATTCATGGCAACATTTTCATATTTGAAAGCTTTGAATGTTCGTACTGAGAAAAAGTGAGATGGAGAAGATCCCACCTTTGGTTGACACTGAGAGCATTTTGACTAGGAACTTCATGCATACAGGAGAAAGTGATCTGTCTGGTTCTCGGCACCACATTCATAAATTTCATGTTCTAAAGAAGGAGCAAAGAAATTGAGGTTTAGATGAAATATTTCATCTTCCACATATGGATTTGTTGGTTTCTACCAGGCTTCATGTCCTGTATGCGTCTAAACGCTTCCCGGAAAGGCCCAAACCCAGTTTTTTGGCAAATTTACTACTTTTGCCATGCAGAAGAGATACAGTTGCTCTCCACTTTCATTTTGCTACCCTCTCTTCAATACCTTTAGTTACAGAACATAATTGTGCCATATAATGTTGTAGTTATTTTTTACACTGTCCTGACTCTAAGGTTGCTTGTACTTTTCTGCTTAAAAGTTATGAATAGGTACAAATATGCACCTTTCTCCTAACAAAGTGAATGTAATGTACCTTTACAACTCATTTAAGATTTACAGTTAGACCTGAAGAGCACTGTTTCACCTTTGTGGGCACATTTACCACATATCATTAGGGTACCCCTTCTCACAGCGTACTAAACACACACCCTCGGCTGATCTTTTGTAATAAAAAGGACTTATTTTTTAGACACATGATCGCGTTCAGGTTTTGGTTAGTCTAGAGTGAGTTTAATTATGGAAACTGATGAAAGATAGCGAGGTTAGTTTCCATGTGAAGAGGACAACCACAGTATCCTTCCTGTGTATTTGAACCATGAATGACTTGACGCACTATCCACTGCATTATGTATTTTTAAAACAAAGATGGGTGAGAAATACGTCATGTGCCATGACTACGACAAAAACGTGAACTTTGGTGTGGCACTTTTACACGCAAAGGTGAAAACCCCACTTTTTATATTAGCAGGTATGTGGTGTCCAGTGCCTATGTTTGAATGTTTTGTTCCTTTGGATAAGTTTAATCTTGATTATATCAGGTCTCGGTGCAAATAATGTTAAAACTCATCACAGAATGAAGCAACAGACAACAGCACTGTTTTTAAATACTGCACTTTTAAATGAAAAGCCCATGCAAACAGGAGAAAATTCAAATATTAATAAAAAAATACAGCATACCACAAGGTATCAATCTCAGTTTGAAACAGCAGTTTAAATACATTCAGTACACATCCGTTTGGATACATTGAAGAAAGACCTTTGTATAAATTTCTTCAAAAACTACGAACAGTTCAATCTAAATTTCTACAGTGATG
This sequence comes from Piaractus mesopotamicus, assembly GCA_023558415.1. Classification (NCBI taxonomy): domain Eukaryota; kingdom Metazoa; phylum Chordata; class Actinopteri; order Characiformes; family Serrasalmidae; genus Piaractus; species Piaractus mesopotamicus. Next base: position 43,854 of record JAILXH010268863.1, on the reverse strand, counting down.
GAGTAATTTGTACTGGATCCATTTCAGTTTTTATTTGTGTTGACATAGTAGATGAGAAACACACTCTGAAATGGCCTAAAGGACATTCTGTGTGTCCTTAGTTTCTTCATGAGATCTACAGTAGCTCAGGTGATTATCATCACCTTTTTTGGTTCTATAATCAGTGCTGTACGGAGCAAATGTACATTTGTTTCTGACATGGAAAACTGCCATTTCACCAAAAATGTCAGCTCGGTACTATTATGTAACAAACAATAACAGAAAGCAAAACACTAAATCACTAAGATATTTGCAAATGACATTGTATTATTCATTATTCTAAAGCTCTACTAGGTAAGATGACCCACAAACATCAGTTTGCAACACATTCAAAGTAGCGTGCTAGTTGACTTCTGGGTTAAATTTTACAGCAAACTTCATTTTACCCCAGTCTATCGTAGCTTGTTGCCACGCAAATGCTATTCAAACCCATTTGTGCCATATATGGAAAAGGCAGCAGTGCACAGACCATATGCTGCTTGCGATGCCATCCGGTTAACTTTGGTTGGAGGGAAAAATGCGTGGCGGTTGGTGGGCAACACTGGATCAAGGATGTTTTTTTATCATAACGTTACAGGTTAATATATAGCATTGAGCTCACTTTTCTACCCACAATGACTAATCTTAGGCAAAACAGGGACACACTGACAATTTGGACATATTGTGGATCTCTACAGATATTTCACATAGTTGTTCCTGTAGAATTCTAATATTGTTTTAGACATGACATTGCCATGGAAGATCAAAGAGACTGAATTAAGTTTTGACAGCCATTAAGGGAATCAAGCAAAACACAATGAAAAGACCATATACATTCTATGTACAGTCACATCTGGCTTTTCTGGAGTGTTGAGTAACTAATATCAATAAATCTGACGTTTTAATGCCAGAGCTATACTAAAAGTATGTTTCGTATGACATTGTACAGGAGTGTAAACACTTAATTTCTATATTTTACTGACCCAACAAAATTGATTAAATTATAATTTTTTTATCGCAGGCAAATTTCACATCCTCATCATTATTCTTCCATGGAAAATCATCTTCCACAGTTTCCTGACCTGCATAAGAACGCTACACGAAGTTCTCATAGCGGTATAAAATGAAAACGTTCCATTTTCTGCACTATGAGGCCAGGCCATCAGTGGATTTTCATCTGAGGCTGATTGGTAGACGCAGATAAAGCACTGAAGCAGTTGCCTGTTTTGTAGGCCACATGTTTGCTTCATTGTTCTGAAATGATCACGATCACTTGAGCGTTAAGAGTCGCGGTTTGGTCAGCAGCTCTTTGCAGGTAAAGCAGGGGGGGAAACCAAGGAGTTAAACAAACGACGCCCACGCATATTTTCCGACGAAGTGGTCCTTCAAAGAATGCACTTTCTATGTGCAGAAAGGCAAAGCTCTAAGGCTGACTTGTTTCACATACACTTACAGAAAAGCTGATTTCTGTAAAAATAAAACAAAAACATCTGCAGCATAAAAGTGACGCAGTATCTACCAAAACGCACAATGCACATTCAGTTGTGTCATTGACAAGATAAACTACACACTACATCAGGTAAAAAGTCTTCAGTGGTGGCAAACACATAAGGCACATTATTTAGATAAATAGAACAAACAATCTAACACAGAAAACAACAGTATTTACAACACAAAAACTTCTAAACTTCTAAAGTAAACTTCATAAAATATGACATTTTCATAAACGCATTTTTTCAGACAACTATGTGAAAAAGATCAGAGTTCATCTGGGTCACATGTCCATATTATGATACTTCAGATCCATTTGGCCTTTAGTGCATTTGAGAGAGCTCCAGTCCAGTCCACAGTGGTCAGGAGTTCAGCAGCAGGCTCAGGGTCGCTGATGGTTGGGCTTGAGGGCTAAGCAGAAGCATTGGCCCAACATGTGCAGAATACACGATTAAAACGAGCAGCTCAGTAGCTGGGCTCATCCATGTCTTCATCACTCCAATCGGGTGGTGCGTCCGTGCCGAAGTACCTATCCCCGAAATTTCCTTCAGAGAGAGGACAGACACATTCATAAGGTTTTATTTAGCAAAACGTCAGCGCTTACATCTTAGAACATCAAAGTCAAGCAACGTAGCTTCATCTAGCAGTCTCTGTTCAGAAAAACTTTGAACGGCCAATAAAAATGTTTTTATCAAAATAAAACATTTTTTTTTATTCTAAATAACATCTTAGCTATTTACAGCAATAAGACTAGTTTTGGCTTTTTATGTTCATGAATAAATGAATACAGTACAAATTTCAGTGTTAACTTTGTCACAAGTATGTCTTGTTTTTCTGCTGTTATGAATTCCTTTTTTTAAAGTAGTTTTTTAAAACAGCTTTTAAAAAAAACTGTTTCAAAACTTACTGTGCAAAAGTTTTAGGCAACAGGGAAGATTAGACTTAAACAGCTGTTTATCTGGGCAGTAAGTGTTTATTTGCTCAGAAAAACACAAATATTATAATAAATACAGATAACACTGAGACATTAAGTGGTGATTTTATGTATGGCAATGTGTATATTTAACCCTTTCCAAACATCTTCTAATGGCAGCCCAGTATTATGTGTAGTTACCATTCCGCACCTGTTTTGGCTAATACATGCTGCAATATGACAAGGAGAAATTCAAGGAGAAATCTGGAACTTTGCTCTTCAAACTAGCTCACAAAATATCAACTACTTTCTTTCAAAGTTAGAAATTCTTTTAACTGTATGTCTGTTTATTTACATTAATTTCAATGAAATATGGTGTTTTCACATGTAAAAGGCACTTATTGTCAAGATCAATGGTTTTAAACAGTGTGCTTAGGTGCTTTTTGCACAATACTGTATATAACACTGAAGTTTGGAGCAAATGCACCAGTACTGTAATACTTAAATGTATTCTGTGGCTCATATGTATGTGTCTTAAACTACTTTAACTAAAATACTGATCTGGTCTGGAATCAGAGCGACTGTCTACATAACTGCATTCATTATAATGCAAAATGCAAAAACTGATCACAGTTCTAAACTCTTAATCTGGTATTTATTATGACGCAGGCCTTAGCATCAGGGTTTAGTTGCTCTTAGTATTTAGCTTCATGTTACAGGGTAGTAACGTTCATTATAACAAAAGATACGCTTCCGTTTATCATTAGCTGGATTTCCGTCCACATATTCTTATGTGTATTTTGACATATTGAACAAAAAAGACTCGACAGAAAGGACAAATAACAAATGAAAATGTTAAGTTTTGCATAAAAGCTTGTACACATTCTTGAGGTGGATTCTTTTTTTTTTGCTGACAAGAAAGAAATGAGAAATTAATATGGAAACGCTGTTGCTGAATTAGTAATGCAAATGCAAATAAAAATATCTTATGACTAGTCAGGTGTTTTCGTTTTCAGTTGGGGGCTATGAAACATGACAGAAGGCAGTAAGTACCAGTTTGCCTTTACCTTCTCAAAGAAAAAAAAAATACACAATGGTAATATTCTGTCATTATTTGCATGTATGTTTTGTCTCCATGCTATACGATGTGAAATGAAGCCATAAAATGACACAAAACAGCAATAATTAATCATAATTAACAACTGCTCAACGTTAAAGATTTATCTGTAAACTCACTCCAAATTTCTTAGACACGTTTTTATGAATGTGCCATAGAGAGTTTTATTCTCTTGTACAGAGCGGATGGAAATGCAGCATTGTTTACATAATGTTTTGTGGCATTTTAGTTATTCTCTTGAATTTAACTCGACAGCAGGACGGAAACCTACATACTGTAACCCCAGCTGCTTACCTATGCCTGGAATGATGTGGAAAAGGTCGTTGACCTTCTTGTCAACAGCGGTGGTGATGATTTTGACCTGAGGGAAGGCATAGGCTACCGAGTGCACCCCCATCTCAGCCATCAACAGAGACACAAGCAGGATCTTGTCCTCCTGTACATCATGGTCCTGTACACATAGACCCACCACACACAGGTTATCATATGTATTTATGTTTAAAATACATATAAATACATTTGAGAACTTTCTTTCCATGCTATCAAAGTGCTATCACTTCATATTTCAAACAGCACATTACATCACCTTATATATTTCAGAGCATATACATGACTGAATACTGTTAACAAACTACATTGCTGGAAGAATCCTACACTGATTTATCATGATAGTTTAAAATAAAAGAAAATTATTCATTAAACATTGGTGTATTTTGTTATATCGTGATTTGATCTTTTATGAGAAAAAAATACATTTGAGGCCTTCACGTGTCTAACAGCAGCCCTTCACTATGGTAAAATCATGTATACAAAGCTAATAGAACATAACTGCAATAGAGTACATGCATTTAAAATAGTATTGTCAGTAGAAACGTGTGCAGACAGCAGTTTAATGTAACTAATGAACAGCTGACTATAGGCTAGAAGCAGTGAGTTGATTGGCCTTCATATTTAGCTAGACTCTTTATCTGTGTTATAGGTCATGGTGCGCTGCCTCACCAGTAACACTCGCACTGCCATCATGGCAGCGGCTCCAGTGGACACTGTGCAGTCCATCAAGATCACATGGTCCTCACTGATGTCTTTGGGCAGACGCAAGTAGTGCAGCTGGACACACAGGAAAACGTGTCATAATTAAAAGAGCTGACAGTCTCCATATTTGCCCACCACAATGTGAATTTGTAAAACAATAAAAGCCAATTTTAAAGCTTGATAAAAAAAAAAAAAACATGGTCTTGTTTTAACTGTAACTTACTAACCATCAATTAGTTACTGTAATACTGTGTCATATAATACCACACAAGCAAAGCTGTCTTCACTTAGACTGAGTGACTACAGCACAAAATGAATAACTCAGACAGACGATTCTTAACATCACTGTCACATCAAAACTCGGAATCTCCGAAATAAGCGCTACCGAATGTACAGTAAAGAATGTAATGCAATTATATTCCAAGTCATTTTGCACCATTACTTTTGGTCTATTTATCAGAAAATGCAAATGCAACACTGATAAAGGTGTTTACAAAACCAAATAATGTTTCAGAGATGAGTGACGTTACGCTAAATGTGATTACTGTAAACTGTGAGCTGTGAATTGAACTGTGACTGTATTTACCGCATAAAAATGACAGTAAAACACTTTAATTATTTGCAAATATCTTTTTAAAGAGAGTTTGGTAACACTTTACTTAAACCCTTTGACATGACATCGATATAACCATGCCAAAAACATGGCATATGTCCTATGCTGTCTTGAATCATTATGACAAATTTTGTTCAGTAATACAACACTGTCATGTTCTCATTACCAGCAACTGTACTGACAGATGCCATTACGTTTGATGTCAAGACAGTTTACTGCACATGCTAATTTGTATTTCAGTATTTTCATTGAACATCATAACAACATGATAACATCACAGGTTATAGCATCTGGTATAAAGACTGGTAATGGTAACATGACACTATTATATCACTGGACATAATCTGTTATGACAATTCATTACAGCATATTGTTACAAAAACCTTGTATCTCCTTTTTGACAATTTTTGCATAACCTGAAACTCCAGTTACCCTTTGCATTGTGTTAAAACTTCATGACGAATGGACTAGATTTTGTTCCGACAGCAACATCATATTTTCCATGACATTTTCATGGCATGGTTATGTCAAAGTTATGTAGCAAGGCAAAGTGTTACTGAGTGTTTTTTGGAAAATTACTAAAAAGCTAGTGATACCACATACAAATATACAAAGAAATTCAATGTCTACAGCTAGTTCTTTTTCCTAATAAGGTGAAGATATAGAAAGGGGCGGTACCTCTGGCTCTCCTGTGTCCTGATTGGTCTGGATGAGGATCTTGCCGATGCGGACGTCTTTGCAGACGGCGCGAAGCGCGGGCTCCATGGTTTCGCCCGCCCGGAGGATGGACACACCCGTGATCTGCTCAACCATCAGCACAGAAACACAGACTATTGCCATTAACCATCAAAGAGCTTCAGCAGCACTAGAATTTGATTTGGGAACAAAATCTGATCCAAACATAGAGCACTACTCACCCTTTTGCCATGAAAAGTCCTTCCTTCATAGTCTTGACCTTGAGGGGTCTGGACAATGCGGACCTAACGAGGAGAAGATGACTCATTCATTATTTACTACACGGCATCTGTCCACTGGCAGAGAACCTAAGAAAGAAGCTGCTTCGCTGCTAACGCTGTGTAAACAGCAAAATCAAAGGCTGAGTACAGTCAGCACAAGGAGCTGCTGAGCTTCAACATTGTCTTTTAAGTGTAAAGGTCATCCTGTGACGCCGAGTAGTGCATGCTGCAAACTTGTGTGTCTTGTGACACCTGGCAGTGCGTGCTCCAAAGATGGTGCATCTCATGCTACTTCTGGTTGTCAGAGTTTTTCCACTGCGGTGGACAAGCAACCATAGTTTCCATACACAAGCCTGCCTCAAAACTATACCCATACACAGCACTGATTCAATTTTAATATAACTTGGTCTCTCTGTTTCCAGGTCTCAGTTAGTATCTCTCTCTCACTATCTCTCTCTCTTTCTCACCTGAGATGGGAGGAAGGAGAGAGCTCTCTCGATGAGGAGTCTCATCAGCCGTTTGGAGTAGAAGATGAACTCGTCTCTACTTGTATCTTTATTCCTGAAACACAGTCATTTCAGAATATCACCTACAGAACATAACACATCCCAGATAAAGTTCCACAGCTGCTGAAACACAACGCCATGAACACGGTCACTGTTACTGGAATATTTTGCGTCACAGTTTAACAGTGAACAGTAAGCTGAATGAACGAAACAGTGGCAAGTGTTGACACTTCAGAGCGGAGCTTAAACAGATATTCATGCAGGAAAAATGTCAGTAATCCACTAGCATTAAAAAGTTTACAAACTACTGTCATATTAATAATTGCTGTTATTTTATTCACTGCTATCTTTTACAGTGTAAACTGCTTGCTCCTACGCCTGACAGGACAGCTATAGCTATCCTAACCATATATGGGCCTGTCTGTCTATAGAAACAACCTAACTGATATAATGTTAAATTCAGAGTACGTAGCTGTGGTCCACAACTATGTGCACAAATTCATACTGGTGCCCTTTGACATACAGTTGTATGCAAAAGTTCGAACATCCCTAGTCAAATTCTATGTTTTGTTGATTTTCCAAGTTAAAAAAAAAAGATTAACACATTTACAGGAAACAAACTTAAATATGGCTTTTATTTATGCACAATTTCTATTTATTTATTTGCTGAGTTTAACATATTGGGAAAAAAAAATGGACATTTTTTAAAAATAAAAATAATTATATATTATACAGAATTGACATTTGAACAAATTAACAAATAATTCTTTTAAATTTTAAATGACAAACTGTAGACACTAAATGTAACTGGATTTGCCAGACGAGGTAACTCACCCCTTTATATACAGTGTACTTAAGGGCCTTAAAGCTCCATCTTTATTATAAGCTAGAAAGCAGTTCCTAAGTTATCCTAGTTAGTAACACTAGCATTAATGAAAAGTTGGTAACGCTACCATTAGCAATGCAGGCTCATAAAATACTGTGCTCAACGATTGTATTAAAAAAATCCTGGCAAATACTCACAGCAGACCACTACAAACATTCAAAATGTAATGTTAGATTATAGGCTACTAAAGACAATGTCAATAAATCATAAAATGCATTTCGCCCAGCAGATGAGGTTGAGGCTGTGGTCATGCAGACCACTAATATATGGCACAGCTCTTAAGAAATGTAGCAATAAATTCTCCTTTATGAGTTTACTTAAATGCATCACCTGGCTGTACTGACCAACAGATTTAATCTGTGTGTATTTATATTTACTATATGAGTTTATAGAGTATCCATGTGATCTTAATGAATCAGTAGAAACACTGTGAATTATTTTAATTTACACGTTCACACAGTCCCACATTGCCATCTTACCACTATGTAACAAATTAACTATTGTCAGTGATCTTAATTACACGCAAACAAAATTCATTTTTCTGTGCTGACGTCACTCATTGAAACACAACAAATCAGACCACCATCTGGAGAAATGAAAGGAACTTTACAAATGCTTTCCTGCTAAAATTTGAGGCCTATTTTTTTGGGGAACGTGAAGAAAACTGCTTTGCCCTGATGCGTTCAAAAAACATACATGATCACTCGCCAACAACTTTTAGGTTTTTCTCAACAGTAAATTACAATCAATGCTGAATAAAAGCAATATTTACCAGCTTTTGAACTTGGTTGCTCTGAAGGGTCATTTACTCTTCATAATCATCTTCATATTTATATTTGTTTAACGCAACAGAGCACATCATATTTATGGATAATTCAGTTAGTGTGACGGAGGACAAAACTCAAGAACACAGAAATTATATTTTTCTTAAAATTAATGTTTATATAATTAATAAAAATGTTTTGTGATAATGTGGAAACATATGCAACTGGATTTTGTTCAAAAAGGTTTGAGCTTTTAGGGCTGCATTGATTGCAATGCAGTATCGCTATCATTACAACCATAAGAAGTCCAAACCTTTTAGGTTCAAACCAGTTATGTTTAGGATGAAATTTGAATTAATTTATTTAAGTTTGAAAATGCATATTAGCAGATTTTTGTCTGTCATACGCATCATCACATATTTTCATGGAATGACCACTGATACAGTGTAATTTTATAGAAAATATTCTCACTCATTGCTCATTGAAACAAGTGGAAACATTCTTTGAAAAGTGTGGATTCTAAACTTTCAATCAATACCACACTTGTGTTTGTAAGTAAAAGAGGAGACGCTTTATATATTTTTCTAAGTATAAAAACATATGTCTAGTTTACTAATGCACTGGGTGACTTTTCTTTAATAGTTTGCAATTGTGCTTGTATTTTATTTAAACTGTAACAGGCTATTAAAGACAAAATCAATAAATCATTAATATATTAAAACAGACTCAAAGCAAACTGACAATCAAATGTAGATGTAATTAATGATGTAGGCCTAAGCTCCTCAAACCACCAAAAAAAAAGTCGTCATCCAAAACAAGTAAAGGTGTCTAATCCAGATCTTACTGTCTGAGTTCTATCTGCTCGACGTTGAGTGTGTGTTTGCGTGTATTTGTGTGTGTCTGACCTGATGATGGTGTGCATACCGCGGACCTGCGGCGTATTCTCCAAAACGCTGAGCGTCGCAGGGAGGGGCTGAGCTTGATGGGCAGAGGCCAGTGCTGCCCTGTTACCATGACCACCAGAGAGACAGGAAGTGGTCAGTGCACTGTCATACTTAAAACTGTCCCACTTGTGCAAGCAAATACGCAAAAACACACAGCGACATGTCTACTTGCACACGCGCACACACACACCCAAACGTTTCTCATTTAAAACTAGAGTTTCATTTCAGTCGTGATGAAAATATTCTTGCTTATATACACACACATGTAAGTTACTTAAGGTTAAGGTTAATAGAAAACATGTAGGAGGTTAATGAGCATGGGTAGTTGCGTGTATAAATTAAGCACAACTAAAGCAGCAGTGAGCCAAAGAACAGTCACTTAAAAGACAGACCTTTCTAAAAACATGCATCAACCAGCACATGAACGGTTTTAACAATTACAAAAAATTTTATGACAACTGTGTCTGTATAAGCAGTATGATTGCTTTTAATTGCCTTTCTGCCACTCTTAACTGCAACTTGCCAACAAATTAAAGGGTCATCAAACACAAGACAAGATTTACAGCAGGTCAGTTTTTGAAGTGACTGCATTCAGATCACTGATAAACTGTATGTTCCAAGCAGGTCAGCCAAAAATGCATTTCGTCAGAGTATACATGATATAAACTAAAAAACTGACCTGAAAAAAGTTCATTAAAAAGCTAACATAACTGGCACTGTTTATTAAACAAGCATTACAGTACTTTTCAAAAATCAGAGCGCACCCTTCATTTCTTTAATTTCTAGTCAAAAAGTTACTGATTTCTCCGCAACGGGAAACAGGAAACATATTAAACAGAAAATTACACAGAGGCCACAACTAAATTTAAGATATTTTCTCACACCTTCAAACTTCAGTTTTACAAGTTGGTTGCATTTTCTGCTTTCCACAATCCATGTAATTCCAAACACATTCAACGATGCTGAATGCCTTCCTTCTTCCTTATCTTATATCTAATCTTCTCAGAAGTATCTCCTAAAAAATAAACAACTTGTACTTAATGGCTGTTTTGACTAGAAATTTAATACAACTTCGTTTCCAAAAAAGTTGGAACACTGTGCAAAATGTAAATAAAAACAAAATGCAATGATGTGCAAATCATTTAAACCCTATATTTATTTGAAAATAGTACAAAGACAACATATCAAATGCTAAAACTATGGTTTTTTGAAAAAAATATGCCTATTTTGAATTTGCTGGCAGCAACACATTCCAAAAAACGCCAGAAGCTGATTTGTTTGATTTGCAAATGTTCTTAATATTTGTCATTTTTTTTTCTCTCAGTAACAGTTTCTAGACAGCTACACATCCTTTCAGACCCACAGCTCTGAGCTGTCTTCTCACAGTGGAAGGATGGACAGAAACACCTGTGGATTTTTTCAGATTCAAAGCAAGAGTGGAGCTTGATTTTCTTCCCTCTCTCAAAGATGAAAGCTTTAATTACTGTTTATCTGATGGTGACAGTTTTGGTGGTCTATCAGGTCTTGCCTAGTTGTTAGGCACATTCCATTTTTAATAATTTTTTGGAACACCAGTTTTGGGAACTTCTGTTATTTTCCTTTGACTTCCTTCTTCCTTATCTTATATCTAATCTCCTCAGAAGTATCTCCTGAAAAATAAACAACTTGTACTTAATGGCTGTTTTGACTAGAAATTTAATACAACTTCATTTCCAAAAAAAGTTGGGACACTGTGCAAAATGTAAATGAAAACAAAATGCAATGACGTGCAAATCATTTAAACCCTATATTTATTTGAAAATAGTACAAAGACAACATATCAAATGCTAAAACTGAGAAACTATTGTTTTTTGAAAAAAATATGCCTATTTTGAATTTGCTGGCAGCAACACATTCCAAAAAAGTTGGGACAGGGGGAGATCACCTCTTCTTTTAACAACACTAGTAATTGGGAACTGAGGAGAGCAACTGCTGTAGTTTTGAAAGTGAAATGTTTTCCCATTCTTACTTGACATAGGATTTCAGCTGCTCAACAGTTCAGGGTCTCTTTTGTTGTATTTTTCATTTCATAAAGTGCCATATGTTTTTAGTAGTGACTGGTCTGGACTGCAGGCAGGCCAGTTTAGCACCCTAACTTTTTTACTATAGAGCAATGCTGTTGCAATATTTGCAGAGTGGTTTTACATTGTCTTGCTGAAATAAGCATGGCCTTTCCTGAAAAAGACGATGCCTGAATGTCTGTATATATATCATTCAGCATTAATGGTGCCTTCACAGATGTGCCAGTCAGCCATGCCATGTGCACTAATGGCCACCCACACTTTTGAGCTGATAACAAGCCTGATGGTCTTTAGCCCAGAGGATGTAGTGTCCATGATTTCCAAAAAGAATTTCAAATTTTCATCTGGCAGACCACAGAACACTTTTCCACATCCCTTCAGTCCATCTTAAATGAGCTCAGGCCCAAAGAAGGTGGCAGTATTTCTGTGTCCTGTTTATATATGATTTCTTCTTTGCATGGTAGAGTTTTAACTTGCATTTATGGATGCAGTGATGAACTGTGTTCATGAACAGATGATTTGCACATCATTGCATTTTGTTTTCATTTACATTTTGCACAGCGTCCCAACTTTTTTGGAAATGGGGTTGTAAATGAAGAGTAGTCTCTGACTTTTGTACCGTATATTGCACCCTTATATATCACTGTGTAACAACATGCACTCTGACTTGACCACACCAAAATCCTTTCCATTTCTGGAAAGTGAAACTGCTACAAGTATTGAATTCAAGTAATAAAAAGCAAACAAAGACAAATAAAAATGATATGCAAATCTCACATATCCCAGCGGAGTTTCCTCTACAGGGGAAGGGAACAAACAACAACAAAAACAGAGATGACAACAAGGAGAGAGGAAAAAGAAAAGATAGGCATCACACACTATTCATTAGGTGACAGAGGGTATGAGGACTTTGCGAGAAGAGTGAGGAGTGTGACAGCTGCATAAGGGACTTCCACACTTATACTCTGCAAGTATATTAATGGAAAACTCCTAAACCTTTAAACCTAACCTTTCTATGCTGCATCTGAGCATACAGTTGATTATCACAGACATATCAGGCAATAATTTTGATACGTTTCTTTGTACTAAACTAAACAATGAAAAACCTGTTGACACAAATCAAAGTTAGAATAGAAGCCAATGGAGTTTCAGCACATGTCTTCTGGCTACTATTATAACCCTTTTCAATAAAACTGATGGAATATATTTCAAATTTTTAGAAGCGGACTGAATTTTCATCTTTGTAGTCGAGTAAGTTAACATTTACAAAGCAGTTTTAACTGTGATTAAATTCTAGTTTGTATTTTGGTAGTTGTATGTGATTTTTTTATATGAACAAAGCTGCTGTTGTACTCTCCATTTTATCCGTACACGGTCGTCTCATTTTCTCAGTAGAAGGTTCTCACCAATTCCCTTTCACTGCTCATTGCTTGCTAGCAGCTTAGCACAGAATCACAACATTTCACACATATAGTTTCACATTGATAGTGTCCTAGTTAATCTGATAACAGTTACAGGGAAATTGATTCATGTACACTTCCATTTCAACGGCGGAATGCCCACTAGGAAGACGATAAGCGTGTCTCAAGCTGCTTTCAAAAAAAGTACAAGGAAGTTCATCAAATTTATTGTCTATAGTAATAAATCTTATGCAGCTACAAATGTGGCAGATAAAGATTAAGTTGAAAAGTGCCAGAATATCCCTTTAATTGTACTATTAGCTGCAGATAATCAATTGTCAAACTGTGTTCATTTGATTAAAAAGCACTTTCAATTTCAACAAAGTCAGCCTATTTTCCAAAGCTGAAACTTCTTGTACAACGTCATTATACTGACTTGAAATTTTTGAACAGCTTTGGCATGTTATATGGAGTAAGCTCTGAAGGGGAAGGGGGGCAGGGGGGCTTTTAAAAAATACGTGTGGGGCCTGCTTGAGCTGCCATTCTCTCATTCACTCTGTCTTTCACTGGCAACAGAACACACTGACGCAAAGGCCTGCTACATCCTGTGTCTTAAGAAAGAAAGAGCTATACTTCCTCTCTCTCTTTCTCTCTCTCTCTCTCTCATCTTACTAGCATATCTTGCCCAACGGAAAAACTAAAGTCTTTGTAGTAGACACTGGAAACATTTCTGCGGGCAAGACACTGTCTTTGACAATAGTGTGGAGACAAGCTAGAAAGAAAAAAAAAAGGGAGCAAGAGAGACAGAACGAGAAAGAATTAGAGAGACAGAGAGAGAGAGAGAGAGGTCAAGAGTAGGAAGGCAGCTGCTTATTTTTAGACACAGAATGCAGGAGGAGTGTCTCTTTCAAAACAGTGAAGCGTGGAAAAGAGACACAACGTCTGCCTCACTCGCTTCTGACTGCTGCACACACACCGGTCAAACGTAGTAAAAGCTGCACTTATTCAAAAATCACATTTGAACTACTTCTATGGATGAAGGGAGACTGCCAGCCTATGAGAAAGTTAACAGTGGATTTAGTAAAAAAGACATTATTAGAAGAATATGGCTGTGTGGCATGGACAAAATACCATATTGTTATTATATGGCTATATATTCTGACTGCAATATGCCTTACTTAACAATAGAACACAAGCGGTAGTTTATCATCACAGCTGTGATGTTATTCGCAATATCACATGACCTTGAATATTCTAAAACTTTTATACAAAAGTTCTGCAAAATAAAGAAAAAAGTGAAGCAAAGAAGCTCCAAACATTGTATCAAGTGTGCTTTAATATTGGTAGTTCTTTCTGCCAAAAAATGTAGTAGCCTTTTACATCATACATATAAACATTACTGTTGCAATATTAGGTTAAGATTAGCTTTTTTTTAAATATTTGTCAGATTAACCTGAATCTCATTTTGTTGCTGCAAGTATGTAAAGCATTTCACATCCCATCTTGTTTGCTGAATTGTATTTGGTTTGTTTGCCGGTTAATTCCAGTTTTTTTTCTGTTATTCCGCCATCACAGCTGCCGGCTGACAAGTTTGTTTAGGGGCAAAGACAGGTTTGGAATTTGATGTCGGCCTGCTGTCACACTATTCTTCAGAATCTAACCAAATGGGCTGCAGGTCAAACACTATCCTATAGAAGTTATCTAGTACATTTTCTTATTAATAATTATTAATGGTTAGCTGCAGCATAAAGCGAGTCGTTACTTAGCAACTAGTGCAAAGTGAAATAATAAGGTTATTGTAAAAAATATCATAAATATCACACTTTTCAACCAATCAGACTGTGCTGTCAGAAATAACTGTTGTATAAAATACATTAAAATACACTAATGAACTTGTGTGACATGATTAAAGACTGGCTGCTTTGCTGAATCATAGGAATGCCTTGAGTCATCCCAACTTTCACAGAAACTCACCATGAACTTCTGAGGTTGGTCAGAATGCTCATAGCTCACAAAAATCTGCAATTTTTAGGCAGCTAACTTGCATACTGCTGTCTTCTGTGGTATTAGCATTGCAAAGGCAAATACCACAATGAAGATTAATTAACAACAACATAGCCCTAGCAGGGAATGACACATTGCTGACTGAAATCATTGCAAGGGAATCATATTCGTCATTTTGTAAGCAGAATCTATTGTCTCAGGACCATCTTTCAATGCATGTGACTGACTACTAAAAGCTGAAAGGATAAACTGCATGTATTGATCTGAGCGCGCAGCGTGAACAGACAGCGCCCTCTGTGGGTTCACTACTGTAGGTGCAGCAGTCTCAGAAGCAAGTGATGCTTTTGCGGCCGCAGAGAGGGGACACACAATTACATGATGACAGAAATTGGCCCTTGGTGCTGGTCTGAAGTCAGGATTGACTTCCTGCATTTATAGATAAAGCCACAAATTGTGATTTTAGGGAGCGTGTATATCCACTTTCTTGCACATAAAAACTTGGTCTAAGATAATTACTTGTAAACACCTAAGAAGCTCAGAAAAATCTGTTTTCAGTGTAAAAATTCACACTTATGCATGCTTTAAAGGGTTTTGGAATAGGTGAGTGGGCAGCAGAGCAGCACTAAGGGGGCATCTCTGTCTGGAGGCTGTGAGAGTGTGACGTGTGGAGCTACTCTACCTTACACTGAGCTCGCGCTGCATCCGGAGGGGAAGAGAGGAAGGGAGATAGA
>JAILXH010268863.1:13130-28026 GCA_023558415.1 Piaractus mesopotamicus | reverse complement strand
GAGAGAGAGAGAGAGAGAGAGAGAGAGAGAGAGAGAGAGGGAACAGTCCGAGTGCAGTGAGCGGGCAAGACCAACAAACACAGTGTCACACAGGAAAATCCCACAACATGTCCTATTCATTAGTGCATCTAGTACTAGATACCACACAGCAATCAAACACTACAAAGCATTCTCAAAAGACATGTTCAACAGCATGTCATTAATGGAGCTTTACCATAAGCATATGTGGATGAAATAAGTGCACTATATTATGATGAATTGATGTAACTACCTACAGTCATATGCCAAAGTTTGAATACCCAAATGGTTAAATCACATGTTTCGTTGATTTTCCAAGTGAAAACAAGTGAATGCATCCTCTACAGGGGATAAACTTAAGCATGTCATTTTTAATGCAAATTTTAGTGAACAATTCCTGTTTATTTGCTGAATTTAACAGACTGAAAAAAATAAAACATTAAATATAAAATCTGCCATAACTTTTGCACAGGCCACATTATGTTTTTTACGCTGAAGTCAGCAAATAAACAGAAATGGTGCATTAAAATGTACATAGTTGTATAGGTTGTGTACTTATTTTCACAAAAGAAAATCAACAGAACATATTTTCACAAGGGTCACTCAAACCTTTGCAAATGACTGTATTTACCAACCTGTTTGAAGAAAAATATACCAGGAATATATCAGGGACCAATGAGAACTCAGAGCTAGTCAGTGGGTCGACAGTGGCGCTGTTTCACTAGTTTTTCACAGCAGGTTTTAATTGGGCAGGTGTGTTCTTTAAATCCAGTAGAGGGTGCAGTTAAACAAGTTCCAAGGTTTGTCATAAACAGGTACTATTTTAATCTTAATGTCTAAATGTTTTTACATTTTAAATGATGTAAAAACAGTATGTAATTATTCAGTGAGGTCATTGTTAGTACAGCCAAACATCATATGCAACTGTGAATCAAAAATATATGTAGAACACAATTAAGAAGTACATGCTAAGCTTAGTGTACACGGTGGGGTAACAGCTGATTGTTTAAGCCCAAAGTTACCGCAGTAGTAATCTAAAGATAGTCTGGCTTACCTCTTCCAGCTGACTGTGCACATGCTGAACAATTAGGTCAATAGCAACCATGTTTCCACCACCTACCAACAGACAAGACATAATTTTCATAGTTTTGAGTGTGTGTTTTATAGGGCTGGATGATAAAACCCTTATGTTGCTACATATTGAGATATGCCTTCTAATTTGGTATAAATTAGCCTGCATTATTTTGATCAAAAGAATTTACATTTGTAGGACTATGTGGTCCCGACACATCAAAATAATGATTTGAACACTTACCTAGACCATATTAAAAAATAACAATTGGTCAGATGTCTCATTTGCATATTGCATATTTGCATTGCATTTCTGCACATAATAGGAGTATTCCAAAGACCAATATCAGCCCAAATTCAAAGGCAAGCCAAAACATAGAAAACACTGATTGTCATGCAAGATATGGAAGGTTGGCCATTATGATTATGAGTAGGCGTAGAGCAGATGTGTCCAATCTTAACCTGCAAAGGGCTGGTGTGGGTGCAGGTTTTCGTTCCAAACAAGAAGAGCACACCTGATTCCACTCGTTTAATCAGCCAGTCTCAGTCTTTTAGCAACTGATCATGTCTGCTCTGCTTTATTTCAAAGAAAACCTGCAGCCACACCAACCCTTTGTGGATATGACTGGAGTGTCCTGAGGTAGAGTTTTAGTGCTAGTAGCTTGTAGTACATGTCATTTCTCTATGACTTAATTTGTATGAAATCCAACGAAACCTCCTTGGACTTTATCATTATCATTCCTATGTAGTCTTCAAGAGATCAGGCTTGTGTAAGCGAGACCACTCACCACGTGGCACAACGATGTCCGCTAGTCTCATGGTGGGCTCTATGTACTGTTCGAAGGCAGGCTTTACAAACTTGTTGTACTGTTTGATAACTCCCTCAATGTCTCGCCCTCGCTCTGTAATGTCCCTCCTCAGCCTCCGTACCAGCCGGATATCAGAGTCGGTATCCACAAAGATCTTCATGTCCAGCAGCTGAATTATTCAAAATGGCCATTGCATAACATCATCAGTTTACACCATACACTCATATAAAACATAAACTACAGAGAAACATTAATTCATTACAGGTTTTTTTGTAATTGTATTGTATTTTAATGATCACAAAAATACCCAAGACATAGTCAACAAACAGAAAAGATGTATTATTGTGGATCTTATACCTTTAACAGCTCCTTGTCTGCAAAGGACATGATTCCTTCAAATATAATGACACTGGCACCATAAACGGTTTTCTGAGGAAAAAAAAATAACAGAAAATCACGGATTAGTGTATCATTTGCATAAAAACGCACAAGAACACAGTGTGTCAGTGCTTGAAGACAGATTAAACCATTTGAACCTAAATTACATAATACATAATCTGTACAGCTATGACAGATTACATTAGAAAGGCATATTCTGGCAGGACTTTTATAGAGGGGTGGAGAACATTTTTCCCATGTTGGTCATTTTTTCATGACTTTGAAACACCAGTTGCTCTTCACGTTGTGTCATAATTTAATGATGTATGGACCAATAGAAATGGTACAAAATGACTTGCGTTCAAAGTTTATAATATTTTTCTTTCTTCTGTGAAGTTTCCTTTTTGGTGATATGAGGCTTTGTCCCAATGGCTGATATAAGAGATATATTTTGAAGATTATGCCACGTTTAATTAGCATAAAGTTAGCAGATTTGTATTGCTGTGACTTGCAGGGCTAATGTGTGGATAAACTTGAAAGATGGCTGCGAGCAAAGACTTTCCTTTGCTTTGCCATTTCCCAAACAAATCATACTCTTTAGACAGGCTGACTTGATTGCTTGCAGGTGAGATACTTCTACATTTTCACTGAATGATGCAATGGCAACCACTGCTCTTATACTGTGCCTGACTGTATCAGCAAAAAAATTCAATTATTGGAAAAAAGGCAAACATTTGACCTAAATGGTGTACTCTCAAAGATATGCAGCATGACTATTTGGTTTGCAGTTATGAAAGACATGCTTTGAGTGAGAGAAGTGAGTATATGCTTGTAGTCACCCATTCTTTCTGCCGCCCGTGTGTGGTGAAGTCATACACTGGGATCTTCACACTTTTGCCCTGTTTGAGCTTACGAAGTGTGTGGACAAGTAAGGCGAAGTCAAATGCATCTGGGTGGTCGAAGTTGTAGTCATTACTTGCAGCTAGCAACTGCTCCTCTTTTGATAGGACCTAATCAGAACAGAATAAAGTCAGATCAGAACAGAACTAACATCAATGACTTGCTATGATCAATCTGTCAAAGTGTACTACAATACCATTTTTTCATTAGGGAAATCACTAAGTATCAATGCCCTTTAACCACTTGACAGTTTAACTACACAGTCTATTCTTGGCGCCAGGCTGTAGGCTTGTTTTAGTGGACTGCTATATGTATGTGGTAAATGCTTGGCATTCTCCACATTAAAGTTACATAACTAACATGTTGCTGCCGTCAAAATAAACCTTACACCATATCTCCAACTCCAAAGCAGTAGCTCCGAACAAAACAGCTCCGAACAAAACCGTTTTAGCCCTAGAATTGAAAAGGTTATGGATAAAAGTTTGATTATAACTACAACTGTACAGCCTTAAATAAATAATCTGTTAATGATTTGCACACAAACAAAATTACATTAACACAACTGTTTTCTTAAATTTTACTTGTTTAGTACATTTTAATAATTTTTTAATACATTTTATTCATTTGCAACCACTCGACACTTGATCTCATTTTTTCAGTGTACTGAATCAGATAAAAAAAAAATTACATATAAACCCCTCAAATTTTTACTGCATCAGTTAAAGCCTTTGTGTTTATACTTAGCTTTGTGGGCACCAGCAACCGAGATCTCTCAAGTCAGCCGATCAATAACACTACCCATTGCTGTTTATTAAGAGAATGTGGGGGCTTCCATTCTTTTGGCAGCAGTCCACCTTGCCAAAATAACATGCCTACGCCATGTTGTACAGACAAACTTTAAAAACCTAACTCTTTTTTGTGTAAAGCATTTTTAACCATTATTTTTTGGTGAACTGCTTCTAGTACGATACACATAGAATGGGCAAGCATAGAATATTAACTGAAAAGAAACAAAAAAGGAAAGAACTAACGAGGGCAGCCACAAATAACCAAGCCTATTCTGTCAATAATAAACTCCTCTCTTAGCCTTGGCTATATTCCAAAAACTCTTAAACTAGCAGCAATTAGACCTCTGATTAAGAAAGCTAATCTTGATCTCTGCGAACTGTCAAATTATAGACCTCGAATCTTCCCTTTATATCAATTTATATCTTCCCTTTATATCTTGGAAATATTTGCATAGGAATCATTTAAATGAAAAATTTCAGTCATCATACTACAGAGACAGATATCATGCACATATAATAAGATAATTTATGAGCGGTAAACTGAGTACAGAACATAAAACTATGAAGATGACTGAGGATGAGAATTTTTAGACTAGGTTTCTAGGCAAAGTGACATTGTACCAAACCTAGAAGTGGCTAGTAAGTATTACATTTACTCAATCATATGTCAAATTTTGATGGATTCGTAGTTTATTTTTGAATTATAATACTTTAAATTTTACCAAGGTATTTTTGTAAGGAAAGTAATCTACTTTTTACTCTTTCGGTCAACATTTAGTTACTACCTTTTGTTATGTTGTACATTTTTAAACTTCAGCATTTCATTCTAGACCAAAAGCATCCCATAATAAGAATGAGCCTAACAAACTTCAGTTCCTATGCTGATAGATGCTGGAGTTCCTCTGTAGTTCTATAAGGACCTGGTACTTTTGTACTTCTGTTGTGTTTTGGGAAAGGTAATTTTGCTTCTATTGGATCATTATTTCATTGCAGTAACAATACAGACACGAGTATGTGTTTAGGATATTCTACCAACCTCGAACCAAACTCAAATTAATATTACCAGTCAGTGGATACTTTTTAGTTTTCGTGCAATATATTATTAACTTAAAGACAATCATTTATATGTTGATACAACGTCACAACAAACTCAACAATTCTGAGTTCTGAAGTACAGCGGGATATTTTGAGGGTCTGAGATGACATTTTAATGTTTGTTAAGTCCCTCTCTTCCAGAACGACACTCTAAAGCATGGAGTACATGAATGATGATACTCCATACCCCCCCCCTTCCCCACGCACCCAGCTGCAGTTAGCTGCACTAAAATTAGTTGGGACATACACACGGTGCGAACACACTGTCCTTCTCTTTTTAAACTCTTCAACTGGAATCCAGCCCTATGCCCTCTACTGTCGCGCTCTCTCTCTGCTCAAGCAGGGCTTTCTGAGGTTACTGACGCAGTCCTCAAGGACCCTTGGCAAGTTTTGTTCCGTTCCTGCTCCCAGGTTAAATGAGCTGGGTAATGAGAGTGCAGCACATGAATACTTAGCTCAGGTGTGCCTTGTGCTGAAACACAAGGATACTATGACCCTCTGCTTCAAAACACTTTATACTAGGGCTTAGCAACATTTAGAGAAAAAGTAACATGTAAACTTACAATACTGTGATAAAAAAAGTCAAACATTTACCCAGATACACTATTCTTAAACAGAGCTAATTATTACTTTAGCAATGGAAAGAGTGTGTGTAGAGAGGCAATAAAGACAGTACTTCAAAATATCATATCCCAGGTACACTGTGAAATTATATATACAAACGTTTGAACACATCTGGACACATTACATGTTTTGTTGATTTTCTAAGTGAAAATAATTTACCACACTCTCTACAGTAAGCACGTTTAAATACAGTATTGTTTCTGCAAATTATATTGCATAAATTCTATTTATTTGAATTTAACATAGAATCCCATTTCCAAAAAAGTTGAGAACCTGTGCAAAGTGTAAATAAAAACAAAATGCACTTATGTGCTAATCATTTAAACCCTATATTTAGAAAATAGTACAAAAACAACATATGTTGAAACTGAGAGAATTTTATTGTTTTTTGAAAAATATATGCCCATTTTGAATTTGATGCCAACAACACATTCCAATAAAGTTGGGACGGGGGCAACAAAAGGCTGGTAAAGCTGTGTAATGCTAAAAAAAAACAAAAACACCTGCCGGTTGATTGGCAACAGGTAACATGACTGGGTATAAAAAAGCATCCCAGAGAGGCTGAGTCTTTTAGAAGTGAAGATGAGGAGGGGTTCACCACTCTGTGAAAGACTGCACGATCAAATAGTGCAACAGTTGAAGAATAACGTTCCCCTACATAAAATAGCAAAGAACTTTTGCTTTTCATCATCTACAGTACATAACATTAAAAGATTCAGAGAAATCTCTGTATGCAAGGGACAAGGCCAAAAACCAATACTGGCTGGCCGTGACCTTAGTGCCCTCAGGTGCCATCGCATTAAAAACAGACATGATTCTCTAGTGGAAATCACTGCATGGGCTCAGGAACACTTCTGAAAACCACTGTCTATGAAAACAGTTCGTTGCTGCATCCACAAATGTAAGTTAAAACTCTAAAACACAAAAACAGGAACTGTACATAAACAAGTTGCAGAAATGCTGCCACCTTCTCTGGGCCCGAGCTAATTTAAAATGGACTAAGGTGAAGTGGAAAAGTGTCCTGTGGTCCAACAACTCAAAATTTAAAGAATTAAAAATATAAACCATATAAAAATATGGTTTACACGATTTGCATATCATTGCATCCTATTTTTATTTACACTCTGCACAGCGTCCCAACTTTTTTGGAAATAGATTCGAAATAAAAAAAACATGAAATATCAAGCTTCACCACAGGCCACATTTTATGTTTTTTTCCCTTCAATATGTTAAATTTGACAAATGACCAGTAATTATGCTTTGAAATGTGCAGAGGTGTGTTCTCTGTAGAGACTGTGTATTTATTTTCACATCAACAAAACACGTCATTTGACCAGGGTGCCCAAACTTTTGCACATTACTGTATGTCCAAAAGTTAGCAGACACCTGCTCACCCACATAAGAGTATTAATAGGAAGTTAGTCACCCATTTGCTGCTATAAGAGCCTCTACTCCTCTGGGAAGGCTTTACACTAGATGTTGAAACATTGCTGTGAAGATTTGACTGCATTCAGCCATAAAAGCATTAGTGAGGTCGAGTACTGATGTTGGATAATTAGTTATGGATCACAAACGCCACTTCATCCTACAGATATCTGATGGTGTGCCATCACTCCAGAGTACACAGTTTAACTGCTCCATAGCCCAATGATATACCCCGCTGGATGACACTCAGCATTGAGCATGGTGATCTTAGGCTCATGTGCAGCCGCTCCAGTGCATCTCTTTCTATTGGCAATGTTTTTCTAAAGAGGCAACTGAATGCCTGTGTCAGCTATGGGTGCACCTTAAAGTAGCTGAATTCACTAATTAGAAGGGGTGTCTGGATACTTTTGGATAAAGTGTATATTGTCACGTGTTTTGATGTGTTTCTATATGATTTATGTGCATATTTAGTATATATATTAGGTGTTTAGGATATACATTAGGTTTCAGTGTATACTTTTTCTCTAGAGCTCCTTGCTGCCTTCTTCTGTGTGGAGGGCACATCTTTCAAGAAGCACCCAAATGGAGTGAAATCATATTACCTTATATGTACATCCTTCTGATGACCATTCAAATACAGCAAAAGCCTTCTGCGGCCGCAAAATAAATGCACAATTTATGTTATCGATTCAGAAACTCTATTAAAAGGTTTGGTGGGAAAGAACTTCATTTATTAACACTCCATAACTGATTTATCTGTCTGTCTCATTTTCCGTCTTGCCTCAAGCTCTTTGATGTCTCCATTATTTCCTTGTGCCCTTTAAAACCTGACAAACATGCATTTAGTGGGTGGGGCTACATTACATGATTAGCTGCAGTCTCAGTGAATTGCATGTTAAGTTCAGGTGCACTGTGGGCACATATTGTAGTCACATCTTAGACGAATTTCTGCACTGTTCTTGGCTCGTATGTACATTGACAGCGACTGGTTAGAGGCTCATTAGAAGCTCACAGAGGCTCATCTTGCGGGGAAACGATTGGTTGGAGGCTCATTAGAGGCTCATATTGCTTGAAAGTGATTGGTTGGAGGCCCACTTGCATAGTGCAGACTTCTGCGATAGCTGTACTGTGACGGCTGATGTTGCATAAAGCTAAAAGAACAATATACCGTGTTGACCTACTACATCTAGATAATCATCCATGGTGAGATTAACTGCGACACTTACTACACTAACAAGCTCAAGATTACAGCATATGTAGAACAGTATTTAACTGGCTGTTTCACATTAGATAGTCCTGCCATCTGCAGCCAACATATTACAAGTCTATAAACATTCCTACAGCCCTCTTTCTCTCTTGCTTCTTCTCCCATGGGATCTAATACCCTTGTCTCTTTACTCTTTCACCCTGCCTCTCTGTTCATCTTTTCATTTTGTTAGCAAAGCGACTGCAGTCATTTTCATAATCAGCACTATAATGAATATTCTGAACCTTTGCACCGTAATAAATATTCTAAAAGCTCCACGGGAATCACATTAGACACTGGGGATAGGTCAGAGCACTGAAACATTTTCAACCGGATTTAATTAACATTAAAAGGTTTAGAATTTCATTCTATTTGGATGTCCAGCTGCAACGAAGAGATTCTGTAGTTGCCAAGCACACTTGTGACGTCTGAGGTGTGTGTGTGTGTGGTGTGTTTGAATTTAGTGTAAATGCCACTTATAAGTGTTTACACTGGATTTCTTCAGTCTGTGGTAAATTCTTCCGTGACTACAGTGAGCGTATAGCTAAAAGTACACAGGCTCACAGCTCATTTCTGGCTATTATGTAACTGTGTGTGACACTAATGGGTCAGGAACATGTCCACCTCTCTCCTTCATCCTGGAGATGGAAAGGGAGACAGCAGTTTTACAAAATATATTTCGTCTGCCTTTTTTACTGGGGAGATAAAAATCTCCTTGCATCCCCTACTCAATCAAGCCCTACTTATATACAGAATATCCAGTCACAATGGTAGTTCAGTATAAGTTATTCACTTTTCAGTGTCAGAAAACAGTAGAAATCACATATATAACAAAATATTACACAAAAGACCCAACCACAGAATATAAAAACAATCTGTCAGTATTTAGTGTGTCCACACTTTGCCTTTAGTACAGTTTCCATCCTTTTCAGGAGACTTGCTTTCAGTTCTTTGGAGAAATCTGCAGGGATATTTTTCCACAGTTCAATATTGATTTTCTCCTATCTATCAAAGATGAAAGCTACTGTTTGTCTGATTTTGGTGGTCTACACAGTCACATTTTCCTCATATCGTTTAATCATTTTTAAAACTCCAGTTTTGGTAACTGCTGTTTTTTTCTAGGGATGCACAATGATACTGGAACCATAATCGGTAAATAACAGATTATCTGCATTTTACAGATGTTTATATTTGACCAGTAATTCCAACTATGTGGTGATATATTTAATGTATGTTGGAATAAAATACGTTGGAAGAATACTCTGCTACACTGTCTGCATTTTATTAATTGTATTGCATTTTTAATCCTCTACAAATCCGTGTTATATTTGTAGAATGATAAGTGTTACTTTATACTGCTAATCCAGGAAGATACAGTCTGAATTTCAAGATTTTATGAATGGTAATATATGGCATTGATATTGGCATGGGCAGATATGAACATGAAAAATATCAGATATCGACATCAGCCCACCACTCCCATATCAGTGCATCCCTATTTCTTTTTATTTCTTTATTTTTTTTTGACTTTCCCCTTATATCTTATACCTACTTTCATCAGAAATATGACCTGAGAAATAAATAACTTGTACTTGACCATTTTGACTGGAAGTAAAAGTGGACTTTTGCACAGTATTGTATTTCACTTAAAGCATAGGTTGCACACTTGTGGATTGCGCAGTACTGCCACTTTAAGCCAATCTCTCAACGAAGACTCTGCAGCATGTGATTACTTGGCATGTAAAACACTTCTGGGCATCATTCAGATAAGGTCAGTGGTCACTGGCTTTAGTCCTGTTAATGACCAAGCTGTGCTCTGACAGAATGTGTGAAACACATTCCCAAAGGGAAGTACGGTACATTATTTTCACATACAAAAACGCATGGAACCCTCAGGCATGCAAACAGGCACAAGTACATGCAGTGAAATCAATCATCAAAAAATCTAATCAAAATATGACTCTTGATAGCCAACAATAACAACACAGGTAACAAAAGGGATGAATAAATCCACATGACGCCTATCCCTTAACTACAAAGTCCAATGGATAATCCCAGATTTCATAGTAAATTATTCCTTAAATACTAGATTAGTCTCAGCTAATATCTGTGTCCAGAAATCTATTGAATATGTAACTTAGTGAGCCATGATAATGATTATCTCACTTTGTAGAAGGAGTCCATCGAAAGGAGCACAACCCAGGGAACGTCCAAAGCTTCAATGATCTTCCGGGCCACTGTGGTTTTCCCTGAGGCACTACCTCCACACAGACCTGTGGGTAAGATCCATATGAAACTGGAGTTTAGTCTTCATACTGCTTAACAATGAATAACAACTAAAACAAGGAAAAAAAAGAGTACAAACTCTCAACACTGGCCATCATGTATTGCTTTATTAATAGCATTCCCTTTCACAGTCTGGATTTACTGTATGTTTCTGATATTCCACTAAACATTTGATAGGTTAGCCTAGTAAAAAAATAAATCTGAAACCTGGATGCTTTCAGTTTTGCTTCTCTCCATAGACTCTATCATTAAGCAGATTGCCAATGGTTCTGTCACCATCTGAACTCGCCCAGTACTTCACAACAAATTGACTGGGGCAGATAAATAAATAAATGACTTGCTACAGCTTAATGCCAGACAAAATCTGTTAATTGTTTGTTTAGGGTCAGGTCCCAGTTCAGTTCATTTTTGGCAAGCTATTTAATTACTACTGGCTCGATACAGTAAATTAGTTATTACAAGCAGGAAGTAAATTACAGACAACTTTTTATTAACATTTTATTAAACGTAAGCAAAAGAAACAAAATAAATTAATAAACAAAAAATTTGTTGAAGAAAACTACTTTAACTCTTGACTTTCTCTGGTATACATATCTACACCCGGCACAGAAATGACATCAAAAGGTGTCAATGCACCTTCTATAGAGATGCCCTTCATACCAATTAGGTGCAATAAACAATCCCTATATATTGTTGTATATCATTGCAACAGACGCAAATAAACATAATATAGTAAAAGTAACTAGACTTTCTTGTCTCCTTGTGAGCTGGTTCGAAGAACAAAATTCAGTTCCAGATTTCTCCTGGACACCCTTGTCATCACATGGATTTATTAAATTCCATCATCAGTGCACCTAAATCAACATAATGAAGGACTGGTGAAATAAATAAGGTACTGGATGATAACTGCAAATAATACTGGGCTTCCTTGAGGAGAGATTTGGAAATGGTTAAACAAACACATTGACAGACATAAAATGACTACTAATTGTATTAATACTGTTTGTTATAATAGTGTTTTTCTGAGAAAATAAACACACCTTGTCTAGATAAATAGCTTCTGCATGTTTAATGCGAATGCTGGAGAAGTTTCCTTAAATGATGAACATGACTGGGTTAACTGGTTAACAGTTATGACGATACAATAAGACAGTTAAACTAGGGTTAATATTAAGCATGGTCTAAAATGACCCTCCAGGTCCTTTGATTTAGCGACAGTAATCTACTTACCAATGACAAAAGCTTCTTTGGACTGGGCTCCATGTTCATTGTACCAGGGTGGACGCCCAGCCGTGTAGATGGTTCTCTTACTAGTCCGCAGCAGGGGTGGTTCCGATTTGCATTGGCTGGTTGTTCGTTTCCGTGGTGACAGGCCCGTGTTGACAGTGGGAAGGAGTCTGTCCAGAGAGCCTTCCTCTCCCCCACTGTAAAGCAAAATGGACAGAAAGAAAAATGACACATTCACTTCCTGTTGGGTTTTCTTTATGAACTCAGACTTCCTGTGCAATAAATTGATGTGTCATCGTGGCTTTTGACACATCTGGCAGTCGAGGCTGATACACAGCAGCATGTACGCACAGAAAGCGACAAGTGTGATGCATGAACATTAGCAATACAGTACTTACACAAATATTAATGCCCACTTGATGACCATAAAACTTGTGCACAGTGTGCAGTCATGTATGCCCTGCAGGGTCAGCAACCAATACACTGACCTTGTTGGATATACATTATCGGCGCGTTACTGATAGTAGTCAGTGAACAATTAACTACTAACATTGAGCAGGTAAGCATGTTGTTTTCTGGGGATGGTTTTAACTCCAGATGGTGAGCATTTTTGCTGAGCAAAATGTCAGTACAAACCACAGTAATGCAAGAAATGCATCTTTCAATGCACAAAGACTTTCAGGGCTAAATGACTGAATGAAGGATGGAACTATCTAGAAATCTCTGTCAGCTGAAAATGAATGATGGTATTAAAAATAGATACTTATCCAAGATCACACTGCATCACACATGAGCAGAGTTATACTTGATCTATCGGTTAAACTTGACAGAAACAACATTAGGTCTGTCACAATTATTACATGATCGCCTAATCACAATTATTTGAATAAATCGCAATTATTTGAACTGATCACAATTATTTGAATTGATTGGGATTATTTTTCATAGTCGTTAGCTTTCACAATTGTATGTTTATGTTGACACTGTGTGTTTTCATCCTCTGAATTGAAGTAAATCCATGTGAATAAAAGGAAAGCAGCAAACGTACTTATGTTGAGCCTTTAGCAGGACAGGTAGAAGCCAAAGCCCAGCACACTGTATTTGCCTCTCACACATGATGGACAATCAAAACTAAATCTCATTAACATTAGTGGGGAGGTAAGATTTGTTTATGTATATGTGAGTGTGTCATGTCTTATAGCACAACCATACCCTCAGAAAGCTCCACTGTCTGCACAGTATCACACAAACAAGTTCCCCCAACTTCACGCCATGTTTTAATGCAGAGTTCTTGTAGAATTAGTAAAAATGTAACCTTTTTCTAAAGTTTTAAACATTTCTTTTGTGAGACTGGCTTAATCTAGTAATTTCTCATCAGTTGACAGAATACAAAGCGAAAATGGCTGAGTAATTGAGATTTACTCATTTACTTTGATTGAACCATGGTTAAGACCACAGTTTCATGTTCAACATTGTTGAAAACATCCAAAATCAAGTGAGGAGTCCTGTCACAGAAAAAGTGTTTCAATAAAATAGAAAATGTGCCAGAGTTTATGTTGGAAGATTCAAACATTACAAAGGAAGTTTCATAAAAAGTTTAGACAATTTAAAGCCCTCACAGGTTTTAGTAGTGTACTCAAACATAGTGAAAGCAGTATGTTTGGAGTAACCTTATGCCACCAATGACAGCAACAGTCCAAGACTGACCTATGGTCTCTGGTT
This sequence comes from Piaractus mesopotamicus, assembly GCA_023558415.1. Taxonomy (NCBI): domain Eukaryota; kingdom Metazoa; phylum Chordata; class Actinopteri; order Characiformes; family Serrasalmidae; genus Piaractus; species Piaractus mesopotamicus. The sequence goes on along the minus strand of JAILXH010268863.1, from coordinate 14,437 downwards.
ATACAGTTAATCCAAGTAATCAGAAACACTTACTAAAGTAGGCGAGCGAGCCAAACATCCCCGGCAGACGACGACAAAAAGTTAGCCATCAAAACAACAAATAACTATTTCTCAGTCTTTGTTCTGAGTATACGACTGGCTTCCATCCACTGTTTTTGCTCTCTGTGCTTGCAGCTACAGGTTTCTGAGGAATTCCTGAACAACTGCAAGTGCTTTGAGCTACAACTAGTATGGATCAAAGCAAAGAGATTATTTTATCAGTGGTGAACTCACCTGAACACACCTCAGGGGTGTGTGTTTGTGTGAGTCTCACTGCATTATCAGTCTGACCAAAGTATAACGAGAAAGTGATAACAGATTAGATTGCTTACAACAGACCCTGCCCTTCCTTGAGGGTTCAGTGGGGGCTGTCGCAACAGTGTTTCTTAAGCAAGACATACACATGTCAGCAATGTCTAATTTGCACTGTGGAACCAAGACGCCACTCAGTGTTACACAGCTACCTGAGGTCAAACCTGAGTTAAGCACTGTTTTTACTTCATTCTAGAGATGGGAGGGATACCAATATAAAAGAACATACTGGTGTGACGTTGTCCACTGATATGCATTTTATCATATCACAGATACCATAAAAATCTCAGAAATAAGTAGCCCCAACCCTCAAAGACAACACAAATCTTAAACAATTTAAACACAAATGTAGGGCTGGGCAATATGACAATATACATCGTTTTCATTATAAATTATGTTACAATACCATAAACTCTGCTTTTCTGAACATATTGTGCATAACACCAGTACTTATAGAACGCTTACCAACTTCATGTTTCATTACAGAGAGAGCAAAATGGGTCCTGTTTAACTAGATTTAGTGCAACACAGTCCACCAAATATGGAATAAAAGTCTGTAATCATAGTTTTTGATAGTATTTTTAAAATGTATCACTACTGATTCATTTTTCTCTGTTCCAACTGATCAGATGTCAGTCTCTTGCAGCAAATTAACGTAAACTATGTGGTCCACATATTCTAGATTAATCTTTCTTAATTTGGTCATATCAGATTTTTCACCGTAAAAGCATATCTTTGACACTGTCCCATGTACCAGAATCGGGACAACTTAAAAATGATTGAATTACAAATAATAAAACACTGTAGCCAGTATTTTTATTTTGTTGCACATGTTGCCACTAAATTGTCTATTTATCATATAAAGGTAATATGAATTGTAATATGACTACTATGACTTTAAGTTAATTTCAATTTTGGCTAGGCCCACACTTTTATTTCTCTGTACAAAGCTTGTT
>JAILXH010268825.1:42924-58010 GCA_023558415.1 Piaractus mesopotamicus | reverse complement strand
GTCAGACAAGAGTGGATGTGCATAACTTTATTGGCTTCAAAGGTCACAGGAGGCAGGAGTGTAAGAGGAGTGTAACAGGTATTTATGAATATGTATTTCACTGTGTGCTTGTTAAACAGTTAAGGTGACTTGTTTGTGTCTCTAAAATCTATAGTGATTAGTGAGCTGTATAACCTAGAAAGCTTGTTAGATTTACTGCAGTATTCCGTGTTTTCCATCTTAACGGCTCCCTTTTTAAACTTCTCAATTCCAGGCCCCAGAAATCCAGAGCAGATTCTCCAGAGCCCAGCTGTGTATCTGTGAAGAGCAGCAGCTCAATGATTATTGATCCATTTTTCAGCACAGAAGGAACTGGTACTGACCCGAGGTGAGACATAAATATGGCTGCCAGCCCAGTCACAACACAGCATCTACATCACGTACAAGTGAAACGCCGTAAAAGTCAAACTAACTCCAGTACACAGTATATCTGACAGTGAGCATCAAGAAGCACAACATTTATTGCCCTTATAGCAAAAATTAGCTCAACAGTAACTTAAATGTGAGCTAAACATTTGAAAAGCAAATCATTTACCCAGCCAGAGATTTCACAACAAAACATTTCAACAGTTTTGCTACTAAAAGTTATTTTAAACGTATAAATAAAAAACATCTAAAAAAAACTTATTCAAAATAACTATTATTTAAAATAAAATTAAGCATTTAGTCTTACCTTATCTAGTGACCACGGCACTTCTGCTTCAGCTTGCGTCACTGCCCTTTTCAACTCATGAAATTTTTTTCAACTCATAATCTTTCAGGTAATGAAAATAAGCTGTACCAACTCGGTTCATTGATGTTGCTCTGAAGTCTAGCAAAAAGAAGTAGATTTTGACAAGTTTGTGTAATTTATTATTTAAACTGTACGTTAAATAAACATAAAAATATTGAGAAAAGGCCATAAATAATTTTTCTGTGCATTATTCATATATTTTTAAGTATTATTTGGTTTGAGTCAGAATCACTTTTTACAAGGCAAATATTATATACTGTTAGTCTTGTGTCGTCCATTTTGCCACACAAAAAGTTATTGACTATGCAAGGCTGCAGGACTATTTTCAGAATTGATGAGCTGGTTCATTAAGACTTTGATAAGCTTGAAAACAAAAACCTGCAGGTATTAGTCTGACACTGTTATTACATTGATTCAATTATAAGAATTTTTCTTTAGGAAAAAAACATAAACATTTCTATTCTTATTCAAATTTTATATTTTTATCAAGGGCACACTGTAAAAAGTGGCTCATCAGATGTACTTAAAAAATTACTTCATGTAGCAACAAGCAATTGAACTAGTTTTATTCAACTAACAAATTACTTGATTACATGAAGCAATTTTTAAAGTAGATCTGACGAGCCACTTTTTACAGTGCAGCAACAAATTTTCAGCAGCAGGAAGCTCTATATACCAATAAAGGAACAACACATCTGAGACCAAAATAGGCTGTTTCTTCTGTATTTCTCCTCTAATGATAAAGCGAAAGTAAACTAGAAAGGAAAAGTTTGTGAACAAACAAAGTTGGCCTATAAAAGCCAGCTAATTATGTGAAAACATTAAAATGGTGGAGGACTGATGATGGTTGCTAAAGTGTTGCTTAGATGTTACTAGGCGGTTGCTATTGTATCAAAGGGGTTGGTAAGGTGTTGCTAGGTGGTGAATATGCTATTACATACACTGGTACCGTAAATCCATTGCATCTTTAAATTGACTGCTACCTTAAATGCACTGGTACTTTAAATCTATTGCTACTTTAAAATATGGTATCTTAAATTCTTTTCAAACTTAATTCCACGGATACCTCACATCTATGACTGCCTTAAATCAATTTCTACCTTAAATCTACCGGTACCTTAAATTCATTGCTACCTTACATCCACTGCCACCTTAAATCGCCTACTACCTCAAATCTCCTGCTACGGTAAATCCACTGCTACATTAAATACACTGCCACCTCAAATCTACTGGTACCTTAAATTCATTGCTACCTTAAATCCACTGTCACCTTAAATCTCAAGCTACCTTAAAGTAACTGATACCTTAAATCCACTGCTCCCTTAAATCTCCTGCAACCTTAAATCTATTTCTACCTTAAGTCCATTGCTACCTTAAATCCAAAGCCACGTTCACTGACACCATAAATCATTTGCTACTTTAAATTCCCTGCTCCCTTAAATCCAATGACACCTTAAATCTTCTCCTTCTTTAAACCCACTGCCACCTTAAATCTCCAGCTACAGTAAATTAAATGCTACCTTAAATCCACCGCTTCCTTAAATCTATTGCTGCCTTAAATCCAATCCCACCTTAAATCCACTGATACCTTAAATTAATTACTATCTTAAATCCACTGCTCCCATAAATCCAGTGCCTCCCTAAAATCCACTTACACATTAAATCCACTGCCACATTAAATCTTAGCCTACCTTAAATTAATTGCTACCTTAAATCCACTGCTCCCTTAAAATCAATGCCTCCTTAAATCCACTGCACCTTCCCAGATAGAAAACGTATATTGATCCACTGTTTTGATAAAGTCAGCATTCTCTGGTTGCCACTGCTGGTCCACCCTCGGAAAATGACTAGGCCTAATGTAAATTAATTTACAAAGTATAACTAAAGAAAGGAAAAATAAGTAAATTGGAATGTTAGCGGAAAATGAGTGATGATAAGTGGAATTTTTTCTATTACTCTGCTTAACCACCGGTTAAGCAAACACTGAGCAAAACACCAGTGGACCGCCAGCTTTGCCATCAATGGGCCAACAGTGGCCCACTATCCTCTTGCTATCAGGGTTAAATTTACTGATATCTTTTGTACAGCCACTCAATGTGGCTACATCAGGCTTTTTTATAAGGTCCTCACCTGACGCATAGGACAGACCAGAAATTTCAGATAAATCATCCAATAACAACACTGGTTTTACAGAATTTGCATTACTCTTATTTATCTGTTCATTATAAGGTTTTAACAAGTTTACATGCCAGAGTTGTATGCTTTCTTCTATCCGGAGTAGCAATCAAATAATTTTTATTAGACTTATGCTGTAGAACCTCATAAGCACCACTAAAGGGAAAATGTACTACTGGCAAAAGAACCATGATTTGATCTCCTGGGTTCAAATAATACTGCTTAGCACAAGGATCAAACAATCACTTAATTTTCCCCTATGCAATTTAGCCCTAGCCAACTCCTCAGCTGCATAAACCCGCTGCCTGAGATCATTTACATAATCTAACAAACTTGGCAGAGGGTATAAGCAAAAACAAGATCATTAACCCTAACCTCCTGTTCCGCGGCGAGCTGAAAAACCTGGTTTTGGAGAAAAAGGACTGAAAAGTCTAACTTTGAAGCCACTGAAAACTGGCAAGCTTTGGTTGTGAGCTATATTGTTCGTTTGGTGTGAAAATTAGAGAATATGGCTGCTGTGACCTTGAACCCTGGTTCAAGTTGCTATTTTATTCAAAAACAGCAAAAATAAGAAAATAGTAAACACAGAACCTGTTTAGCTAGGGTTAGCTAACTAGGCAGCTGCTCCCGCCATTAGTTGTGAAAAATAGAGATTTCAGCAGGTTTCGTGTTTAGCAGCTGATAAGAATGCTTTTATCTTTAGATGATTTAAAAACAAACAAAGCTGACAGTTTGGATAAAGTATGTTCACTTCTGTGTGCTGGTAACATTCTCCTCTTTCTTCCTCTACTAAATTCAACATATCTGTATTGTTTTTGCAGCTAGGAGCAGCTGTTTTTTTTTTAATTGGCTTTTAGAACTGTCTCTTAGGGGCAGTCATGGGCTGGAGGCCAGAGGGTGACCAGAGGGTTGCTGGTTTGATCCCCTGAGCCAACAGTGCATGACTGAAATGCCCTTGAGCAAGGCGCCTAACCCCCAACTGCTCCCTGGGTACTGCAGATAGGGCTGCCAACCGCTCCGGGCAAGTGTGCTCACTGACCCCTAGTGTGTGTGCGTTCACTAGTGTGTATGTGGTGTGTCACTGCCTGGATGGGTCAAATGCGGAGGTGAAATTACCCCGTTGTGGGACTAAATAAGAGTCTCTTTTCTCTTTTTTCTAATTGGTTTATGGGCTGATATGATCAGAATTTGTTCTACTCTCTAACATTATTTAAAACAAAAGTAGTAAAGCAGAAGTACTTCATTATAAATACATTCAAGTAAGAGTACTGTAATTTAATTTTATTCCAAAAAGTACCTTTACAGGGACAGTAACAAGAGTTGACTTGACTACGTCTTTTGAAATAATTTGTACTAGCATGTACTAACTAAAGCCAAACATGATATTATATAAAGAAAAACAGTTCAGAGTACTGAGACTGATCACTGTATGCTCTGCTCATTTACACATCTTTCTGTGTAGACTGAGAAAAAGTGAATGAAAGGAAGAGAGAGAGCAGAGTCAGGCTCTGTTCTGTGATGAACTGACAAAACAAAATGTCTGATGATACTTTAACATCTGTAGGGAAGAGAATGAAAAATCTCTTGTAAATCTTATTTTTTGTGCCGAACAAAACTCAGAAGACTGGTTGCAGTGAAGTCCTTTATTCAAGACATCGCCTATAATGGCCCAGTCACTCTGTGTTCGAAGTGTGCTCTGTCCATCAGCAGTTTCAGTCTGCATAATTCAGTCTCAGCCATAATTTAACACCTCAGTCTGCAAACCCTCGTCTGAATATATCTTTAGGATACAGCATTATATGTGTTGCAGTGACATGGATTTGACAATCGTAAATGTAAAAATATAGACAACTTTAACATTTATACTGCAGCTGGGACAGAAATAATAAAGACTAAACAACATTACAAATAAGAATAGAATAAAAGAAAAACATAAAGTTTAACAAAGCAAAAAATCCACAAGGCACAAATGTATGTCTATCAATGAATTTTTAAGACCTTTTTCATGCCAAGTTCATTTGCTAAAACTGGCGTGACGCTACACAACTTTTACCCAGATTTTAGACCCAATTCTCAGTCTGTATGAATCTGTGCTGGTTGGCTCTAGTCTGCAGAATTTGGGGCAGTTGGAAGACAAAATTGAGTAGTGTACGAAGGGCACAAATTTCTCCCAATCATATTTCAGACAAGTCACACTTACTCATATGTGTAGCCAATCATTTTGATGAACTGCATATCAGCACAATCGCGTGCATGTACATGTAAAAACCAAAAAAAGTACCATCTTTACATCCATGACCTTGACTGAAATATGTTTACCCATTGCTTTGTCACTATGTCAGAGCAGGAAAAACAACAGCAGCAGCAAGCTGCTCTACTTTGTTTATTTTCATCTCCTAGTATCAGGAGAATACGTGTGTTTACATGAGATTGGTGAGTTCGGTCCAGCAACTGCTCACTGCTGGGCAGGAAATAAAATTAATTAATTATATTAAATTAGTAGATTACTTAACAGATAATTAACAGGATTAACACAAATACTTGTTAGATCTCATGTTACTTATTTATATGAGTAAACACACTTATCAGTTCATTATCACTTTAATAAGCAGCAGTTAGTACACGGTTAATGAGTAATTAGGCTGTGAACTAATAACTATCAGTTAACATTGTACTCAATTACTAATTAAGTATTTAATCAGTAACTACTGCTTAATGATCAGTTAATCAATGTATAAATAATGAGTACCTAATTACTTATTAACATATACTGATCAATTAATTTGCGACCCTTAATGTAAAGTGTTACCAAAAAAAGTTACCACCTGGATGATGTATCACTTTACATATGTCCAGTGTGGTAAATGTAAATGTTTCTGTACAGGCACAGAAGGGGGCCCACTATCTGTGGAGACATGGTACCGACAATACTGACTGTCTCTAAGTTTAGCATTCAGAGCTTGAACCACATCATTACAGAAGGGATACTTTAAATCAGTAAAAACAAGTGTATAAACTGTTAATTTTTTACTTAATGATGTGTTTTAACATGTTATTCAGGTATATTCTTCCTAAACTAACATACACACACTAGGGGGTAATAAACACACGCCCAGAGCGGTGGGCAGCCCTATCCACAGCGCCCAGGGAGCAGTTGGGGGTTAGGTGCCTTGCTCAAGGGCACCTCAGTCATATCCTGTCAGCTCAGGGGATCAAACCAGTGACCTTTCGGTCACAAGCCTGGTTCTCTAAACTCCAGCCCACAACTGATATCCAGCCCCTAAATATTCTCTGAGATTCTAATTAATTCTATTTCATTACTGTTTAAAGTGACAGTTCACTGCAGCAAGCAGGCCATAGTCATGCAGGTCACATTCTTAAGGACTGAAATGTTGAGTGCGTACCATTATTTGTATTGTCTGTATATTTAATATTTGAATTGCATGTAACATTTGAAGTGACTTGGTAAACAATGGTGTTTTTTGTAGCTTTGTGTCTGAGTGAATCTCAAAGGCTCAAACTGTAAAAATGTTCTAATGTGACAGTAGCACAAGTTTGGTTTGGGTGCAAACTGCATGCAGACTAAAATCAAGGCCTGTCACCAAACAGATTCCGATTACTACAGTTTTTTTTTTTTTTTCACTTACCCTTCGAAGACAAGGTTACACAAATTTCACTGGACATCTAAGTGACTAACATTTAGCATGCTTCAACAGCTTTAACCACAAGAGGAGTATTGGCAGAGACAAGTAGATAAATGGCCATCATACAAATGAGTCAAATTGTTCAGTGGGTTTTTTTATAAATGTTGAAAAAAATCTTCACCAATTGTCACAAATCTAACTTCCTTAATTTTCTAAACCATTGTATTAAATTAACTTTACAATCTATTTAGACCACAACTTGCACACTCATAGATACATTGATAGATAAATAAATAGGTGCTTATGCAAAATTATCTTAATTCTTTTTGATAGCTAACTTATCAGGACAAATAATAGCTACACTGATGTTTGTGAACCATAACAATCTGCTACAAACAATAGAGAAAACTGCATAGGATGGTATGTATCATACATTATTTAAATAAGCTAATGATATTTTCCACAGCTATTATAATCATAATTTATTTAAAAAGAAACACTGAATATACTGTAACTGTATGACAGCCACTTCTCTGGATTGGCAGTCTATTACACTGATCCCCCTCCCCCCTTGTAGTCAAAGCTGGTATTTTATGCTAATCATTCAATTACTCAGTCAACCTTTCATTGAGTAATAAACACTGATATTAAAAGTAAAACATAGGAACATATCGAGGATTTAAAAAAAGACAAAATAACATGTAAATTAGATTGATAGACTGAATCTAAAGTTTTAAGAGTATTAACAGATGCATTTCTGTAATTCGCATGAACATAAGCAATGATAGATTTTTTTAAATTAATCATTTAATTATGTTTCTTCCACAGTCCTTTTTGTAGTGTGCATTGGAAAACACACTTTGTGTTGATATAGGAACCCAAGTTTTTGTCTCAATTTGTGTGCGAGGTTATTGATATAGCATCTATAAATACATTTGTTGTCTAGGCATATGCCAAGGTACTTATATTCAGTGACTCTTTCAATGTTGGATACCGCGGTACTGATTTTCAAAGTGTCAAAATCAATGGGCCTACCCACTTACACAGTTTTAGCAAACATTCTAATTTTCATCAATGTTTTTTGTTACATAAGAACAGAATCTATGCACACTCAAGAGCACAAAAGTGTGAACAATTCTCCAGACTTTTTCTTAGGACCTTTCTCAAGAACAAATTTAGGATAAAACTTAGCAAGGTATTGGTGAATGAGGCCCAATTTTAGAAGTTAAGACACTGTATTTGTCATTGTAGGCATACAGCGAAATTTGGTTTGTTGATTCTCAGAAACCAGCAGCAGTAGAAATTCAGTCTTCAGTTCTCAACAGCTATGGAAGGGTGGGGTGATAGAGGCTACAGCTAAGGGAAAGAAGCTGTTCTTCAATCTGTTAGATCAGGATTTGATGGCTCTATATTTCTTCCCTAATAGCAAGGGAACAAGCAGACTGTAGCCGGGGTCGTTTGGGTCTTTACTGATGTTGCTAGCGTTCTGGTGTATACTATGTCCAGGTTTGGGGGCACGGTTCCCACAGTCCTTTGTGCCATTTTTACCATCACTGGTTCTCAGGAGTGCAGCTGGCATACCGCACAGTGGCAGAGGATACTCCCTATGGTGCTTCTGTAAAAGTTTACGAGGAGTACACAGGGAAGTTTGCCCTGTTTGAGCTTCCTTTGGAATAAAAACCTCTTCTGAGCTTTGTTCACCAGGTAGGAGGTGCTAAGGGACCATTAGATATGTTTTTTATATGGATTCCCAATAATTTGATGTTGTTGATACTCTCCACCCGCTCACAATTTATGTGGAGAGGGGAGTGGTGTGGTCTTCCGGGATACCCTAAAGTCAACAACCTTCTCTTTGGTTTTTGTGGCCCTAATATGTACCTAATACCTAATATGTTCTAAAATGAGACAAATGAGTCTTACTACACTTAGTGTCAGACTGTGTCACTGTAATACTTACCACTGCTGTTGTGTGTTTTAGTGTCATTCAGGTTTTCTGTCCTCTGACAGCCAATGTATTCTGTCAGTCCTTGTGTTCTCAAATAGAAATAAAAAATAAAGCAGAAATAGTGTTTGGCAGCTTTTAACATGCTGTAAATATAATATACAATTCTCACTATTACTTGGGTTTGTTTTACTAATTATTTCTGTCCCAGTAAATCTATGCTCCCTCTTTCTCTTTGTCTCTCTTAGTTGGAGGACTGATGTTAAACCCCTGGAACAGTGTAGATGTGGACTGTGTCACCATTTTCTGACCAATCCAGTCTCTATCCCCTGTGGACACAGTTTCTGCAAACAGTGCATCAGCAACTTCTGGGACCAGTCGGCTCCATCAGAAGACTTTCCCTGTCCTCAGTGCAGAAAGAGATTTAGGACATGTCCGGTTCTCCACCCACTCAAAGTATCTATGGAGCAGGATTCTAACCAGTTTGCAGATAATGTATTGAAAAGAGTCTTAGAAAGGCACAAAACCTGCATGAAGAACAAGTATGAGATCTTATTTGAGGGAGTTAAAACCCCAGAGAATAAAACCCTGCTGAACAGCATTTTTACACAGCTCTATATCATACAGGGAGAGAATGAAGGAGTAAATGAAAAACATGAAGTTGTACACATGGAGAAAATAGCCAGGAAACACCTACAAGACACTCCAATCAACTGCTCTGACATTTTTAAACCTCTACAAGATCCTAAAAGAGAAACTGAGGAAGATAACAGAGCTGTAACAGCTAAAGATCTCAGATACAAAGAACAAAAGAAAGAAAGAAAATATGATAAAATATCAAAAGTGCCAAAGATCAGAACTGTGCTGACTAAAGGCATTGCTGGCATTGGAAAAACTGTATCTGTGCAGAAGTTTATTTTGGACTGGGCTGAAGGAAAAGTCAATCAGGATGTGGATTTCATGTTTGTGCTTTCGTTCCGGGAGCTGAACTTGATTAAAGACAAGCAGTGCAGTCTTCACGAACTTCTTTGTGACTTCTATCCTGAGTTCAAAGACTTCAACCACAGGATATATGACATGTACAAAGCTATGTTCATATTTGATGGCCTGGATGAGAGCAAAATTCTTCTGAACTTTCTACAGTGTCAAAAAGTATCTGACATAACCATGAAATCATCAGTGGGTGTGCTAATGACAAACCTTATCAAAGGAGACCTGCTTCCCTCCGCTCTAATCTGGATAACCTCCCGACCAGCAGCCGCCAATAAGATTCCGCCTAAATACATCAGCCGTATGACAGAAATTCAGGGATTCAGTGACCCACAGAAGGAGGAGTACTTCAGGAAGAGGATCAGTGATGAAGACCAAGCAAACAAAATCATCTCGCACATTAAAACAGCAAAGAGCATCCATATCATGTGCCACATTCCCATCTTCTGCTGGATCTCGGCCAGTGTGCTTCAGCAAATCATGAAACAACATAATACAGAAATCCCTAAAACTCTAACTGAAATGTACTCACACTTCCTGCTCACTCAGATAAACATCAAGCATGAGAAGTATGAGGAAAAAGATAAGAGAGATCCACAGGATCTTTTGGAATCCAACAGAACAATGCTTCTGAAATTAGCTGAACTGGCTTTCAAACAGCTGATGAAGGGCAACGTGATGTTCTATGAAGAGGACCTGAGAGAAATTGGCATTGATGTTACTGAGGCCTCAGTGTATTCTGGGATTTTCACTGAGATCTTTAGGGAGGAATGTGTGCTTTACCAGAGGAAGGTGTACTGCTTTATACATCTGAGCTTTCAGGAGTTCCTGGCTGCTGTTTATGTATTTCACTGCTATGGCAGGAAGAACATGGATGAACTGGAGTGTTTTAACCTATCGGACAGTGAGTGGTCTAAGATTGTCCCTCTGGAAGAGCTGCTAAAGGCAGCAGTGAATAAAACCTTAAATAGTCAGAATGGACACCTGGATCTTTTCCTTCGCTTCCTGCTGGGATTCTCAATGGAGACCAACCAGAGACTCCTACAGGGCTTACTTACACCAACACAGAGCAGCTCAGAGAACACTATAGTGTACATCAAGAAATTAATAAATGATGAAGAATATAACTTTTCAATTCATAGATCCATCAATCTGTTTCTCTGCTTGTCTGAAATGAATGACCAGTCTCTCTCCAGAGAGATTCAGGACTATCTAAACTCAGAGAGACACTCAGAAATGTGGCTCTCTCCTGGACAGTGTTTAGCAATTGCTTATATGCATTTGACATCAGAGGAGGTGCTGGATGAGCTAGACCTGAAGAAATACAACACATCAGAGGAGGGTTATAGGAGACTGGTCCCAGCTGTGAGTGTCTGCAGAAAAGCTCTGTGAGTATTCATGTACATTAATACGACATTTATTGACACTCAAATGTTAATGGTTAAACAGGAACATTCATCAGATATGAGCTACAACATGAAAAAAAAATATTTTTAGCAAGGACAGCAATAAAACAAGTAATAAGTGGTTTCTAAACTGTACAGTCAGAGAACTTCATGAAGAATGAAGTTTTTCACATTTTTGTTCTATCCCAGATTTCACCACACTAGGTTAGTGCAAGAAAGTGGAACAGTTTAGTATGCTTCAAGTACAGGGTTAAAAATGATTGCATTACACTTTGCCATATCCAGGTCAGCAGGGCTGTGCCATCATCTTGTTATAGCTTGTTATGGAGTAAAACTCTATATCACTATAACAGTGCTGTTAAAACAATTTATACATAGTGATTCTGAATGTTTGATAAAATACTTATTTTGCACAGCATAGATTCAGTCCATATCAGAGGCGCACTATCTATCTATCTATCTATCTATCTATGTAACTACACACACTGGACCTGATGTGATTTTTTGGAATTTTGCATGTTGTTTGAGCTATGAAAATTTGACATTAATTGAATTTTCATTCTTTTTCATACTTTTTCATTCTCAAGAATAAATTTAAGGAAAAACTTATTAGATAGAAAATATTGGTGATTGAGGCCCAATGCCATTGTGTGATCCTCATTTGAGCTACTTTTGGGAAAAATTACTTTACAAAGTCAAAAACAATTAGTTGGTCCTGAAATTGTAGTTTAACCCTGACGTTCTATGTTTTGCAAGTTTTAGTACATGGTCAAGACATTTTTTGTTAATGTCCAGGAACAAACACACAGATACAAACCCAATTCTAAAAAAGTTGTGACTTGTTCAAATGTATGCTTTCTAAAAAAGTTAAGACTAGAAAAGCTCTAGTGCTTGATGAGATAGCATGGATCGAGGCTTGTTATTTTGCCAAAAATTAGTCAACAATTTAAGGACGATGTTCGTCAATGGCATTTTTAAGCATTTTGGGTATCTCACCCTCTTAGGTTAAAAAGTTTAAAAGATTCCGGAAATCTAGAGAAATCTCTGTATGTATAGGGCAAGGCCAAAAACCAATACTGAATACCTAGGCACTGAATTGAAAACTGACATTCATCTGTAATTAATATTACCGTTTGGCCTCTGAAATATTACGGAAAGCCCCTGTCAGTAAACATAGTTCATCACTGCATCTACAAATGCTAGTTAATACTTTTTTGGGCTAAAGCTTATCTGAGACAAATTATTAGTATTACTGTTATTTTCTTTTTTTTAGTATTACAAAGGGGTATTGTGTGTTTTGGTCCGACACGCCCACCTTTCAAATTGTTTTGGGAAATAACAGACGTATTGTCCTTGTGGCCAGAGAGGTAAAGAATCATCCTGATCTTGAAACCAATCTTTGTCATGGCATGCGGGTGTATTAGTGTCATTGGCGTTGGATACTTACACATCTGTGAAGGCACCATTAATGCTCAGGGATATGTACACATTTTGGAACAATTTATGCAATTTTAATTTGTTTTAAAATGTATTTTTCCACTCAAATATCTGATCAGTCTTTTTTTTATCTACCTGGTATTAGATCAGTGCCATCTCTAAATGTTTACTGTGTTTATTGCTTTTATACTTTTGCAGTTTAGATGGTTGTTATCTCACCAAGAACACCTGTGAAACTTTGTGCTCTGTGCTACAATCAGCAAACTCCTCAAAAGAGCTTGATCTCAGTAACAATGATCTGCAGGATTCAGGAATGGAGCTGCTCTCTATTGGACTGAAGAGTTTACACTGTAAACTGGAGACACTCAGGTAAACGTATTGGCTCTTTTTCATCAGAGCTGCATATGATCAAATGCAATTGTAAAATGAGCACACGCAAATTTCACCAATGGTTTTCATTTTTATCAATTTCATCTTTGGTGTATCTGTATGTTCAAACTCATGTCTCATAGAAGTTTATGTAAATTTGAGTGTAAATATTTAACAACCAGAAAAATATATGATTTGTGGTTAACTAATAGAAACTATCATCAAGATCATCTCTAATATCAACAACAATAAAAAAAGAAAATAACAGTAATACTAATAATTTGTGCACATTGCAGTTCAGTACAAACTTTGATGTACTAAATTTACATATACATTGCTATACACAAATGCTGCAACTATTTTATGTCCATTGTCTGATATATTAAACTGCGTCGACATATTAAATTTTTTTGAAGCATTTCATTCACAGCATTTAATAACATTTTAGGAAAAGATGGTCAGTCATTCAAAAACATTCAGAAAAGTAAGGTATTTTGTTTATGACAAATTTTATTCTTTCCGGCCATTGTAATTTTACAACTATAATGTTTGATCAGTATTGTCTTTCAGTTCACATGTAAATTTTGTCATTTCCATTGTTTGTGATTTTGCTGTTGTTTTCACATTTACTTGAAATATCAAAATACAACAAAATGTGTAATATGCTCTCCAAACAATGTTGTATTTGTCTTTATTATAAGGCTTTTATTTTATAAGATCTGTTCTAAATTTTTAAAATGAATCATCAACTTTCTATACTGGTAAACAGTTAGCATCTAGTCAGAGTTTTAAGATAATGACTAGGTTTGCTACTTTAAAGAGATTCACTCTGATGAAGCACCTATAAGTATCCTGTGTACCTTTTTCTAGATACAAAGACAACATGGCACATTGAGAGTCAGTCCATTCCAGTTTCCTACAATAAACCATGTACCATATATACCTTTGCAGACTGGCTGGATGTAAACTTACCACAAACTCCTGTGAAAAACTAGCGTCAGCTTTACAATCAGCAAATTCTACCCTGAAACACCTGGATGTCAGTAACAATGACCTACGGAATTTTGGAGTAAAGCTGCTGTCTGATGGACTGAAGAGTTCACACTGTAAACTAGAGACACTCAGGTGAAACTTTCTGTGCTCTCTTTCCATATTAGAAAAGAATGTTAAGTAAATGGCAAAACTCACTGTAAACTTGAAATACTAACATCACTGATTATAGTTTAATTGTTTTTAATGTGATTTGAAATTTTACTACATCTCTGACTGTAAACAAAATTAATTAGTAGTGTGTTGCCTAATCCTTTTTTTCGTATTTCATTCAGAAATTATTCTTTGACTATGTTTTAAGATCTGGTATAAATATTTTTGCATTTTCAGACTAACTATCTGTAATCTTGGGGAAAAAGCTTGTGAACAACTGGCATCAAGTCTACAATCATTAAACTCCTCTCTGAAAGAGTTGGATCTCAGTAACAATGACCTGCAGGATTTAGGAGTGGAGCTGCTTTCTGTTGGACTGAAGAGTTCACACTGTAAATTGGAAAAACTTAGGTGAGCTTTCTGTCAATTAAATCTTACATGTTAAGTTCTGATGTTCAGTGATCACGCAGAAATAAATGGATGATAAGGTATGCAGCTACAGTTCAGTTAGTGAACTGAGAGTGTCGAACTAACCGTTGGGAATTTTACTGTGGTTTAGCATGAAACCGTTTCATCACTATGAAGGACTAACACAAACTGAAGCAACAGATTGACTTTACATCTACAAGGTAGACCAAAAAGCCAGATGTGTCTGAAAGAATGGACAGAATTTAAAATGCCAGCACTACTGCTGGGTTTGATCCACTTGTACTAGCACCAACACACTTACACTCCACTACCATGAGAATATTCCACCAAAAAATAATATCAGCTCTGTGGTGGTCCTGTGGGGGTCCTTACCATTAAAGAAAGGGGATAACAAATAATGCAGAAAAACAGATGGACAACCATCTGTAATTGTAGAACTACAAAGTACATAAAGGACAAAGAGTTTAGATATAAGGAGGGATATTTTATGAAGTGGGTGGTTGGTGTATATATATTGTTTAGATTGTGGTTTCTGTGGAACTTTGTAGTAAAGGCAGACTTTGGAGAGATCAACATGGGTTTTTATATAGTTCTAACTAAAACAGTATGGTTGTGTGTGACATCAGGCCCCAGAGGTACTGAGTGATTTGACAGTGAAAGTTGAGTAGTCCTAAACAAGCTATGAGGAGTTGTTGCTGCTCGAGACTTAACAAATTATTTGATGAGGCTGGTAAAATAACCCTCAAAAAACAGAATATTTTATGATTCATTATAGAGTT
>JAILXH010268825.1:0-12173 GCA_023558415.1 Piaractus mesopotamicus | reverse complement strand
TTGTAATTTTGTTTTTGTCATGGACTTGTCATTCCTTCAAACCTCTGTTACTCTGGACTCTAATTTCAATAAAAGCAACTCGCATTTGCATCTCGCCTACACGTCTCCCCCGTTACAGAGAGAGACCAAAATCCTCATGAATGAAGGTCAAATTAATTAATAACAAGGGAAAATTAATATTAAATGTATTTTTGAACTGGTCAAATCTGACAAACACAGAGTTTGCAGTGTTTGGCTGAGTAATGCACATAAAATGTGTTTTTTGGGTTGTTCTGGCTACTGCACTTGTGGATCACCACAACGAGAGGGGGCTTTTCCCACTCTCCACATAACCAGCTAGCTGACTTTTTCCTCAAGGGTGGGACTTTCTATGCAAACAGGTGCCATGTTGAGTGTTATGAGCTTTTCCATTCATATTTTAACCAGTGACAAGTCATTTATAATGTCTCTGATTAAACAAGCATCTATCTCTGCTCCACAACCGCCAGTTTAGACTAGTCTCTTCCTCTTAAAACACGCCACCGCACTAAAATGTCCCGCCCACAGTGTCTGAAGGACAGGAAACCTCGTTGACAGTGAAAATGCAGTTGAAAATGTTGCAGCCTTTTTAATAAATGATCTCAACACAGTTCCTTTTAGCAGTCTTCATGTTTTTTGCTTCACTGTATTGACCATTATGCACATAAATACAGATACACATTTTACATTTAAATTTGAATGACTTTAATAATGCAGTCTCACATTGGAAATACAGTTGTAAATACACCATTTCCAAATTTACATTTTAATTTTCAAACGTGCATTTGAATTTAAATTCCAGGATGTGCTGCCATAATCATGACCCTTGGTTTCTGTCACCACTACTGTTAAGACGTTGAGTTGGTACATTTCTCTACAGTGAACCATTTCAACTATTGAAAATAAAAGTTTTCAAATTATGCAAACTCTTTTCATGTAACTGTTTGTCCTTATGCTTGAAGTATGACCCTTGTTGATTCACTTTGTAACTAGTTGTGGGTGTGTGTGGATGAGAGTGGGTGTAAGTGTCAAGTTGTTTTCCTGTGCATGTCACGCTGTCTGACATGAGGAAGTACATGGTCCGCCGGGCCTCAATTTGCTTCCCCATAATGGTACTCTTGTTCCAAAAAAAGTTGGGTTGGTGGCATGTTTACCACTGTGTTTCATCACCTCTTCTTTTAACAACACTCTGTAAGCGTTTGGGAACTAAAGAGACACTGCTGTAGTTTTCAAAGTGAAATGTTTTCCCATGTTGCCAAAACATGTATATATCATTCAGCATTAATGATGCCTTCACAGATCTGCACGTCACCCATGCCATGTGCACTAATGCACCCCTATACCATCATGAACACTGCCATTTGAACTGTGCACTGACAACAAGCTGAGTGATCTTTAGCCTGAAGGACACAGTGTCCATGATTTCCAAAAATTTTAAATTTTAATTTGTCGGACCACAGGACACTTTTCCACTTCCCCTCAGTCCATTTTAAAAGAGCTCAGGCCCAGAAAGGCGGCAGCATTTCTGGGTCCTGTTTATATATGGTGTCTTCTGTGCTTTTTAGAGTTTTCACAGACAGTCCATGCAGTGATTCCAGAATCCTGTCTGTTTTTAATGCAGTGCCGCCTGAGGGTCCAAAGATCACGGCCAGCAAATACTATTTTTTTGGTCTTATCCCTTGCAAACAGAGATTTCTCCATATTCTCTGAATCTTTTAATGATATTATGTACCGTAGATGATGAAAAGCAAAAGTTATTTGCTATTTTATGTTGAGAATGATATTCTTGAATTGTTGCACTATTTGATCATGCAGTCTTTCACAGAGTGGTGAACCCCCTCCTCATCTTTACTTCTGAAAGACTCAGCCTCTCTGAGATGCTCTTTTTATACCCCGTCATGTCACTGACCTGTTGTCAATCAACCACCAGGTGTTTTTTTAGCATTACACAACTTTACCAGCCTGTTGATGGCATCAAATTCAAAATGGACATATATTTAAAAAAAATAAATAAATAACATTTCTCATTTGACATGTTGTCTTTGTACTATTTTCAATTAAATATAATTTTACAATCTGCAGACTTTTTAACTTTTTACAGTGTCTGCCAGCACTTATTTCATTGCATTACATCTATCCTTAAGCCTCTCGGCTGGCTACATATATCCTATTGAAACTTCTAAAGGTTGCTTGTCTCTTTCTTTATTTTATTACACTAATTATTTTCTACTGGTGATTGTTTTCAGGGCCACTTAAAGCTCTGCTGTTTCCAAAAGCAGTCCTTGTCTTTTAGTTTTTGCATCATCAATCATTCATGCTCATTCATGACCTCAGAGCAGCACAGCTTGGATATAAAAGCTACCTTCAGCCAATCAGGATTGTTAAAACATTTATTTGTGTCTTACTTTCCTAAAGTGTTGCCTCAATACCAGATCTTTACACCCAAAAACACTTTTTAAATAAGTGGACTTTTGATAATGTAACTATAAGGGCAGAAAATGAGTTGGTGACACGTTTAGAAAACACTTCCTTCCGCGTGGCTTTTGTAGCGTGTAGTGGAGTGAGAAGCTGTGGCGTTTTCACCATTATATATGTTGTTTTTTTTCCAAAAGCAATGTTCCAGATTACAGGCGTTCTAATAATCTGTATAGTGGCTTGTTTCCATCAAGGTATGTCCATTTTTTGTACATTTGTTTTGTTTTTCTACCATCTTTGACACACATTTACTTTTGCTTTTCAGTGCCTAACTTACTAATACTGTTTTTCATTAATACAGTCTGGCAGGATGCTGAGTTCTACTTTCAATAATTCAAATAACTTGGGGAGATATATAAAAAGAAACATAATTAAAAACTGTGTGTTGTGAAAGACGTAGTTTGGTATATCGGCAGCGTTGGTGGTTAGGAGCTGTTAGAGACGTTGTCATATAGGAAGTACATGTTTCCTTTTATCTAGAAGCATGACTATAGACCATTTACACTTGTATTGTTTGGGTTGTATGTTTTGTGTTGTAATTATTTTGTCTATATTTATGTTAATGTTTCATAATATGAGCTCATGTTGAGTGACAACATATTGTTTTTCAGTGATGGGCGAAATTCGAGTTAATGGCTACATCGGCCAGTCTGTGACTTTGACGTCAGGGGCAGATCCATCATGGAAACTCTCAAGAATTCAGTGGTCCATCTACACCAACACAACATATATTGTAATATTTGATAATGGGACAACTAAAATCAGATTCTGGAGATATAAGGACCGTCTTTCACTCAACAAGTCTACAGGAGATTTGGAGATCAAAGATTTAACAGCAGATGACAGCATGAAATACACTGTGTCCCTGCTGTATAATGGTATAAAGCGGCACCAAAATCATATTTTTCTCACAGTTCAAGGTAAGAGAAAAATGCCAGAAACCTCATAAAGCATTTTGTTTGTCATCCTCTGGCTTGTGATCCATCCAGGTGATGAATGAAATTCACAGATTGCTTCCGCTGTAGCTTATCTCACTACACTGTTGAATTTCCTCCCCAAGACTTAGATTTAAAAAACAAACTTTTTTTTCCCCCCAGAACATCTCAGAAAACCGAATATAACAGTGCTGGCCAGTTCTCTGGTTAAAGAGTACTGCATAATTGCACTTACTTGCTCTTCATCAGAAGACAACGTCACTCTCTCCTGGACACCTGAGCGTAGATTCAGTGAGCCTTTTTGGAGTGGGAATACCCATAACTCTGGAGAGTCAGAGCTATGGACGTCCTTCAAACCCAACAGAGCAGTGAACTTCACCTGCATGGCAACTGAGGGCAGTCGCACAGAGTCAGATCATCTTACCGTACAATGTCTAGGTATGTGTGTTCCCCTGTTTATCTGACTTGTGTAAAACTAACACTAATGAGAAGTCAAATGTTTTCTTAATACTTTTCTTAAACAAAACAAAAGGTTCCTTGGTGCTTTGAAAAAATATTGTGTATTTTTGTTTGAGTAGGATGCTTAAATGTAATTTTTTTTTAATGAGAAGCTCTCAATACAGTACATAAAATCAGTATAGACTAAAATGAAAAGAACCATTTAAAACCATTTACAAAACAGAAAAAATACAAACAGAAATGTTAACAATTTATAAGTATTCATACCTCCTTTTTAAGCAGCTTGCTGAATCTCAGAATCAGAATCAGTTCAGAATCTCTTTATTTCAACAAGTATGTTACACATACAAGGAATTTGACTGGGTGAGTTTACACATGCATGACTTGTAACATACTAAAGGGACCAGACAGCACACAGACTATTAACAAGTACTTAGCTAAGGGACAAGTACACTATATTGCCAAAAGTATTCACTCACCCATCCAAATCATTGAATTCAGGTGTTCCAATCACTTTCATGGCCACAGGTGTATAAAACCAAGCACCTAGGCCTGCAGACAGCTTTTACAAACATTTGTGAAAGAATGGGTCGCTCTCAGGAGCTCAGTGAATTCTAGTGTGGTACTGTGATAGGATGCCACCTATGCCCTCCAAACTTCATGTGGCCTTAAGATCAGCTCAAGAACAGCGTAGAGAGCTTCATGGAATGGGTTTCCATGGCCAAGCAGCTGCATCCAAGCCTTACATCACAGCGCAATGCAAAGCGTCGAATGCAGTGGTGTAAAGTGCCGCCACTGGACTCTAGAGCAGTGGAGACGTGTTCTCTAGAGTGACGAATCACGCTTCTCTGTCTGGCAATCCGATGGACGAGTCTGGGTTTGGCGGATGCCAGGAGACGGTACTTGTCTGACTGCGTTGTGCCAAGTGTAAAGTTTGGTGGAGGGGGATTATGGTGTGGGGTTGTTTTTCAGGAGTTGGGCTCGGCCCCTTAATTCCAGTGAAAGGAACTCTTAATGCTTCAGCAGACCAAGAGATTTTGGATAATTTCATGCTCCCAACTTTGTAGGAACAGTTCGGGGAGTTTGGCCCCTTCCTGTTCCAACATGACTGCACACCAGTGCACAAAGTGAGGTCCATAAAGACATGGATGAGCGAGTTTGGTGTGGAAGAACTTGACTGGCCTGCCCTGAGTCCTGACCTCAACCTGATAGAACACCTTTGGGATGAATTAGAGCGGAGACTGTGTGCCAGGCCTTCTCGTCCAACATCAGTCAAAAATTCCCATAAACACACTCCTAACCCTTATGGAAAGTTTTTAGAAGGTCAAAAATTCCCATAAACACTCCTAAATCTTGTGGAAAATCTCAGAAGAGTTGAAGCTGTTATAGCTGTGTGGACCGACATCATATTAAACCCTATGGATTAAGAATGGGATGTCACTCAAGTTCATATGCATGTGAAGGCAGACGAGCAAATACTTTTGCCAATATAGTGTATTTAGCTGAGCTACCACCTCTTGCTACTTACTACAGCCTGTTGCCTTTTTGAATATATCTTTATTAATTTTGTACAGGGTGTTGGAAGAAGTTTTGCCCCTTCTTCTTTGCAAGTTTGCTCAAGCTCTGCAGGGTTATTTGGATAGCGATGATGGGATGCAGCAACTGTAGAGGTCTGCACATGCAGGAACCAAAATTTAGAAACGCTTGGCATGAAATGTGTGTAAATTTATGAATGTGAAGGGCCAACCACAATATTTGTAGAAGAGCAGAGAATTAGGAAACTCATAGTAAAGTTTGGAATCACAGCTAAATGAGCAAATGATCGTCCACACACATATCAAATTACGCAGCTTTATTATGATCACATAGTCTACTTTGTCATCAAAAGCATTTAGCGTAAACTTTTATTTGTTTTTTCAAATATTTTTTTATTAGTGCATGCTTGACAATTAGCATACTTGCACAAAATCGAGCATGATGTCACATAGTGTAGTGCCACGAAGCAGTCAGTACAAAGCACAGCAATATCACATAGAATGCATCGTAGTGATAACACTGACAAAACACCAATCAAACTCATGTTTTACACTCTACTTGTATAAATTTAACAGAATGAAACATCATTTAGTAAATTCACCAAAATCATCCAAACTACAGCTGGGTAATATGTCAATATCATATCATTATCGTAATAAATTATATTACAATACAATGCATTATGCTATTCTGTACATATCGTGGACATTGTCAGTACTTGTAGAACACTGACCAACTGCCTCTTTCATTATAAAGAGAGCAAAATTAGTCCTGTTTATCTGGATTTAGTGCAACACAAATGCAAAATGTTAAACAGAAGTCATTGTTTTCCCATTTTTTCATAGTATTTTTAAAAATGTATCACTACTCATTCTTTTTTCTCTGCTACAACTGATCAGATATCTTAAAAATAAATATCATGACAGCTGACGCTGTCCCTGCTTTCTTACTCAATTAATGGGACCTATCTTATTTAATTAATTATAAGGTAATTTGGATTGACTATTTAAATATATTTTATATAACAAGACAGAATATTGTGCTTTTTTTCATGTGTACACATTTTCAAGAAGACTGATTTATAAAACAGTGTGCAAATTTGCATCGGGGTATTTGCCATTTGCCATTGCCTGAATCCTTCGGTTTGTTATCAGTGCGCCAGTGTTTGAAATTGAAGCTCCAGTCACGGTTAATAGGTGTAACTGGGGATGTTTAAAATTGAGACTCCACCCCAGAAAAGAGCATGTTGTCTTCTAATCATTAAAAAAAATTAATCATCAGTTTTCCACGAATTTGGAACTTAGAATGTTTTTTTTTTTTCTACAAAGGCGGAAATGGGCTTTGTGAAAATGTCAAGGCTAACATCTAATGTTAACGTACTTCAGTGCAGCAATGCTAAGTCATGAATGGATCATAAACAATTTTCATGCCTGCCATGGCAATATGTTTTTTGCATACGATAATTTGGTTTTTAAGTTTGCTGCAGTATTGGTTGTGTTTATGTGAATCCAGTCTGGAATCCAGTCTAGGGTGATGTACAGCTGTCAGGAATATAGGCTATAGTCTCATGTTATGATTACAAATTAGCACATTTGGTAATTGTTTCTACCAAGATGATCTACCCACTTTTTCACTGGCCTACCCAAAAATTTGTTTCTGCCTACTCTACTGATGTGCATGTGCATATTTTTATATACTGAATACTTGTGTATGCAGGCACAAGTTTACTTTCACACTAGAATACACAGAAAGCTTTCTAAATGAGGCCCCAAGACCCAAGACTCTGTCTGGGTCACTCAAGGACATCAGGTTTATTTAATTTTATTTAATGTTTTGCTGTGGCCACACATAAAACTTTGTATTCAAGCCATTTTAGTCTGAAGAAAAAGATGATTGCAGTATGATTACAATATGAGACCAAAACAAAATAAAATAAATACATAATGACTATTAAGTAGTGAACATAGAGTAAAGGACTGATTAACTGAACTGAGCTCTGTTATATTTTCATTCCCATTAAGATTATCTTGTTTCCTCCTTTAGATCTGTGCTTCTCTATGATTAAATCACTGACTTGCTCTTTGTCTTTATGTTGGTTTGCTCTGTTTTCATTCTCTACCATATTGTTGGACCTCACAAAAAGCCAGTGTATTGATCATCATAAAGTAATTACTTTGTGCTTACTGTCAAGGAACTGAGTGAGTTGACAAGGTAATATATTCCATGTGTTATGAATACTTTTGTAAATCTCAGTTTTGTAAGGTTGAAAGGTTTTGACCTTGATTTTTGATAGCATTTTATATATCACCCTGAAATAATCCTGCTCTATATTTTAACTCTACAGTCTGAAACAAAGAAATATAAAAACAGCTTTGTGTACTGAATATTTTTCAAGACACTTTATCAAAGGTTAAGAATGGCTGTATTCATATATTTGTAAATAATCTACTAAGCATTCTTTACTGTGCTGTCAAGTGCTCTTGAAAAACCAATTGAAATTGCATGCTTTCAAAAGTAAAAGTCATTCTGAGTTGTTTTTTTTTTTTTTTTCAAACTAAAAAAACTCAAACATAACGAGAGCCTAAACCTATGTGATTGTTGGTATTTTATACAGTTGTAGAAGTTTGAACACCCCGGATGGACAGTAGTTTGATTATACACTTAGAAAATCAACAAAACATGTAATATGACTGGGGTGCCCAAATTTTTGCATATGACTGTAAGTACAAACAGGATAAAATCACAATTCACATATGTGTAATCAAACACTTCTCATGGAAGGCTTTTTTTTTTTTTTTCAATTTCTTATTGCTTCCCCATTTAGTATATCCATTTACCTGTTTTGTTTTGAGGGCCTTAGTCCAGCACGAACATACCTGATTCCACTCAGCAGTTGGTTATGACTTTTCTGGAAAGCTATTTTGGAGAGTATAAAAAATACTGAAACATCTGAAATTGCAGATTGGTGTGTTAAAACTTGTCATGGTTTCTCTTTTCTAGATGTGAAGCCCAAGCCAACCCCCTCTCCACAGTACATAAGACAATACTATTGGACTATTGCATGTCTAGCTTGTCTAGTCATTGCTCTTTTAGTATTGTTGTTTACAGGTAAGAAAGATACAATTTCAGTGCTTCCTTTTTTATGTATTTGTTTTTCATCAGATTTTTCCTTATGTCAGAATAACAATCATTTCCCAGATGATTTTTAAGTAGCTGCTAATTATCTCAGGTTTACTCTCAGGCCATGCTGACACTTTTTTGCATTATGATTTTATGTGACAAAAACAGTGGTCTGCGAAAGTTTACAGGCCCAGTCAAATTACGTTTTGTTGCTTTTCTAAATGAAAATAAATTGACACATCCTCTAAACAAACTTAAATTAGCAGAAAAGCAACATATTTAACTGCTAAATTTATAATTATTTGTTGAGTTTAACATATTGGAAAAAATAAAACCTAAAATATAAAATGTGCCAAAGCTTTTGCACAGGGCTGATTGTACATGATAATGTTCAGAGGTTTGTTTTCTGTAGAGGATGTTTTAACTTATTTTCAATTAGAAAATAAACAAAACATGGAAGTTCACCAGAAGCACTCAAACTTTACTCAAACTGTATATCTCTAAATATTTGTCTTGTAACTATATATGTTATGCATAGTTTAATAGTTGTTACTGAATATTTGTAGTAGTTGCTATATAATAAGGATTAAGCCTTGAATTAATAATAAGCCTGCAGTTTGAAAGATTAAAAGACAGAGTATGAAATACATTAATTTATATCTTTGTAGCGGGTATAACAATAAAATAACAATAAAAAAACAAAAATTCCTGTGAAATGAACTGTAGCAAATTTATGAAAAAGCAACAAAACTGAATGGTGGGAAACTCCACCCCCATCACTACAGTACTCACAATCAGAATCACTTTATTTCGCCAAGTATGTTGCACATACAAGGACTTTGTGTTGGTAATAAACAGATCAGATTGTACACAGACTGTTAACAAGTATTTAACTAAGGGAAAATTACAATAAAATACAATAAACAGAATAAAGATTAAAAAGTAAAAAAGATCCATGGAGGAGCTAAAAAGGTGTGTGGATATCATATCTGTACATATGAGATGTGTGGATCTGTACATATGCAGGTTTGAGTAGACATATACTATAAAATATACAAAATATAAAAAATACCTAATATATATACAATATGTATATATTAGGTAAATATATAATACTTTTATAAAAATATAAAAATTATTACATATAGATTGTTCAAGCAATAGAACATGAGAGGGAGTGTGTTATCGCGAAATAAAATCATAGCGAAAGCAAGTGCCATAGCGTAAATTATCACAGCCGTGATGTTATAGCGATAACACACTGCTCGAGTGCTCTATTGCGTTTACACAACAGTTAAATAAATAAAGTAAAAATGAATAAACTGGGTTGTGAACGCGTCATTTAATATGTTTTAATGTCAGCAATTCCTTCTGCTAAATTATAGTTCCTTAACAAGCAGCTCGTTGCTACGTCAGAGTAACGAGGTCCGCTCACTCGCTGCACAGCTGGCAGTTCGTTCTCCAGCTCCACACAGACCAACTGACCGTTACGGAATTTAGTGTAGTCTCATCTTCAGAGTCTGACCAAATCGGCTGTCGGTCAAATGTGACCTTAGAAGTATCCATTTTCTGCCCAAAGTAAGAAGTAAAAACGTTTAAATAGCGTGAGCGTCTCCTATCAAAGTCGTTGCTTAGCAACGGCGTCTTAGCGGAGTGATACAGTGTTTGTGAAAAACCCGTTATGTTATGGCGAAATAACAGCACAGTTAGAACACTTCTCAACCAATCAGCTTGCGTGGCTGGAACTAACTGTTGTATAATATAGAATAATATGAACATTTGTAGACATTTTGGATTTGTTGGATTTGAGTTTTTCCCTGTATCCTGGGATGAGCATTTGGCAGTGTGATCATTGTTTCCCACTGGGGAAGCTGCCAGTTTGGGAAGAGCTGAAAACGCAACGACATCATCGGTGAATGTCACCGATTTTGCAAAATTACTCATTGAAGGTTTGAATAATTTTACAAAATCGGTGGAGTTCCCTTTTAATACTGTGAGCTGTGGAGAGTTCTGCCACACCCAAGCCTTGCTCAGCGTGGTGAATAAAGTGGCTAGTGTGGGGCTAGTGTTAAAACTGCATTTTAGAGTGAAGTGAATCACTTCCCTTGCCACCTGTTGAGCGCTTCGGGAGTCTTAGGCTGAAACACTAAAACACAAGCAGGAGTTGTAGACTATTTCTGTGCCCAGATGCATATTGACTCATATTGTGTTTACAAAAACTTTTTCAGTCAACATACTTATTTCCCACACCCATCCATTTTTTCAACCATCACAATAATCTCCTGATTTCTGGACCCCATAGACATCATAAGACAGAGGATTTCTTCCCTGGTGATGCTCTGTCAGACCTTTGCTTCAGTGGTCTTCAGTTCCTGCTTGTTCTTGCCGCAATTTACCTTCAGTTTTACCTTCAGTAAGTGAAATGCATGCTCAATTGGATTGAAGTCAGATGATTGACTAGGCCATTGCTGAACATTCCACATCTCTGCCTTAAAAAAAGTCTTAGGCTGCTTTTGCAATATGCTTCAGGTCATTGTCCATCTGCACTCTGAAGCGCTGTTAAAGCACAAAACAAATAATATAGTCACATATGCTTCAGAATTAATCCATGCTGTTTTTGACAGCAAACACATCGTTAATAAATACAAGGGAACCCGTTCGACGGGCAGCAATACACACTCGTGCTATAACACTACATCTCGATGAGGTGGTATGCTTTTGATCATGAGCAGTTACTTTCCTTCTCCATACTCTTCTCTTCCCATCATTCTGCTACAAATTTCAGCCTAATTATGACTTGTTACACTGGAAGTGAAGCTCTTTGGACTTCATATTGAGAGTTAACAGCAACAGATTCCAAATGCAAATCCACACTAGATATCAACTCTAGACCTTTTATCTGCCTACTTGTAAGAAAAATAATGAAAGAATAAAGACCCCCAAGTTAAAGCTGGATTGAAGTTTCCCCTTAAGCTCATATTCATTATTTAATTTAAACTCCAATATGCTGTGCTGGACAGCTAAAATAACAATAATTTTGCTAACATTCAAATTTTTATGGACCTAACGGTAAGTGTAGCTTTATTGTCATCTCTCACCACAGTATAGCCTGTGATGTGTTCTGTTTCATGTAAATGATCTAAACAACTCTTTAGTTAGTGTTTAGCATGTATTTAGCACCTGTCATGTATTTTAGCAGTCATGCTGCTAAAAATCGCAGCACTTCAGAATTCAAGCTCCTGAATGTATCCCTGCACACCCTTATCCTCCATCATTTATAAAATCATTATAAAATAGTAAAAATATCTCTTCGTAAAGAATCACAAATTATACATTTTTCATTTTCAGGATGTTCTTTTTCTGCAATGTGAATTTGTTCCTGAAGTGATAAACAGGGGCACCTTATGGGGGTGGGGGGAGTGAGGACAATTCTAAGGTCCTAAAAAATATTAGAACATTAGTTTTTTTTTTTTTTCAATGTTAAATTACTAACATTCTTGCTTTTGACAAAAAGTAAACATCCTCTATATTGCCCACCCCTCCCCCCCCTCCAGTTACATGAAATGGTTTGGTCCTGCGACCAAAACAGGTGCAAAGGGTACTTGCTAGCAGTGAATTACGAGTGTGAAG
>JAILXH010268824.1:8805-19755 GCA_023558415.1 Piaractus mesopotamicus | reverse complement strand
ATACTTCAACCATGACACTTATAACAAAAGCTTAGTTGAGACATAGTGTCAGCAATGGCAAGTAAACAAATTAAAAAATAAAAAAAAAGTATTTTTTGCAAATACTTGCAAAAAATTTGAAGGTATCACTCTTTTGCACTAAAGCCCATAAGATTATTGTTATACCTTTGACTAGGTTCTACCCAGCATTATAATATACATATTATTTAAGATTTTGCTAATTTTTCATGTAATTTAATTTACTTGAGAATTTGACAATTGAGAACTGACAAATCATGTTCAAGGTTGACTGACAGTTAGTAAAGCACAGTTCAACTGTCTGGTTAAATTGTCCAGTGACTTTTATGAGTTCACACATTTTCCAGGCATACAAAGTAAAATTTTATCGTCTGATATGATCCGTTACTGGATCATTATCAGAGGCAATTTTTATATATCAGTCAGGTCCAAAATAAGAACAAGAACAAAACGAGGGGAGGGGATAGGCAGACCTTGTGACTGTGAGGCAGGAAACCACTCTCCTCCATGTATCCCACAAATCCCCAGATAGGAATATCATCCAGGACAAATTCAAAGTAATACAGCTCCTCAATAGATTCTCTCAGCTGATCCACCTAATAAAACAGTAACATTAGCCATCAATGCATTTAATATTTAATAACAACACATTGTGGATGGAAAACTTGGTTCAGCAAGTTAGTCTAATTACATGTAAAAGTTTCTATTGTTAAATTACTATCTTAAATTAATGCAAACAGTCGTTGTCAGAACAAAATCTAAGGATCCATAACTTCAATTTATGTTAAGATTTCATTATTAGTAGTTTTGGACCACTTCTATTGGACCATCATTCATGAAACGTTTAAAAAGGGGAACAGGCATTTCCAAATGGTGTACACACACACACACACACACACACACACTTTCTAAACCGCTTATCCTTCTGGGTCCTGGGGGGGGTTGTGCTGGAGCCTATCCCAGCAGTCACTGGACAGAAGGCAGGATACACCAGTCCATCACAGGGCAAACAGACAGACATACACATTCACACACGAATCTCCAGATAAGGTGATTGATTTGGGCTATCAACATGTAGTCTGTCAAGCTGGCCTGACTGCATGTCTTTGGACTGTGGGAGGAAATTCACACAGACATGGGGGAATATGCAAACTCCACACAGAAAGGAACCGAACCCAGGCCCTTCCTGCTGCAAGGCAACAGCGCTACCCACTACGCCACTGACAAAAATGAATAAAAAAACAATAACAAATAGATCAATAAAAAAGGGGATTTATGAGGCTTTTATATGACAACAATGAAATGTAAACAGGAATGTTGGAGTTGAACATTACCTCTTTCTCAGAGAGGGTGAGATGGCACAATATCTGTCTTTCTGTGTTCTCCCTGAAGTGGATCTTGTACAAAGACTCTGCCATCCTGTCCCCATCTAAAACCTCTCCAAGACTTAAGGCTTTATGACGCACCTGTAATAACATCGACTTACTATAAGAGCACAGAATATCTTACTAGTTTGACTGCAAGCAATTAAAAAAAATAATTTATTATAATTTACCGTCTCTAGAATTCTGCTGTAATTAGTTGGCAATTTGTAGGATTTTAATGCATATTTTAAATTATCCTGCTGGTCTCTCTTATACAGTAAGAAAAAGAAACGGTTTGATAAAATCTTTGATATGCAGATTTCCACACATGTGGCTTTATATTTCTTAAGAAGCCTTTTTAAAGTTTTTTTGTTTATCTTTGTCCAATAAAATACTTGTCAATCTTTGAAAGGCTATAGGTGGTTTACTACTGTTTTTTAATTATTTGGTCTTTTTTAAAAATTCTGATCATTCAATTAATCATTAACTTAATGGGTAGAGGACTAACGTAATCAACCGTGACAGCCCAAAAGTGAAACAACCACATTTAGAAGCAAGAGGCTAACTCACCTCTTTAGGTCTGCAGACAGGCAGCGTATAATAGTGATATGTTTCCTGGGGGTTGTGATAAGGACCCACTTTGTTAACGTAAAGAATTACAGGATCACCCTGCTTGTAACTGATGGCCCATCCAATCTGTGGCAAAAGGCACAGAAGCAACACACAAGACTCCATGGCCCACCCACGGGCCAGTCTTAGTGTCATGACAATCCCTGTCAAAGACAAAACCAGATGGAGAGAATAGACTTTATAGCTATAATATAGCTTTTTTTTTTTTTTATCATATATTGGTGGTTACTGCTTGTGTTGCACCCTAAATAGAACTCTCTCTCTAACATTTTACATCCCTCCATATTAATAACAATACCAAAGTTGCAATACAGTAGGACACAAAGCACATACAAGATGCATGATACAAGTTAACAAATTCAAAAATTCCCAAATAAATTCCCATGAGCAGGCTATAAGATCCATAGATCACCACTAATGTAAGCACTAATAGAAAGAGATCGAAGCAAAATCAGAATCAGTCATAACTCAGAAGTTGGCAGCGGTTTTACAGCAGTGAAGTCAAGCCGGAAAACGTGCTGAAGCTTTAACTAGTCAGCGATTATTAGATGACCACGTGTAATTATGATCGAATAAGTTACTTAGAATGAATGCTGAAATGACAGCAGCAGCTTTGCTGTACCCGGTGTCCTTATCGGCAATGAACATACAAGCTAGCTTCTACCTTAGCACTTCGGGCCACACAGTTTAATGTAGCCACCAGGCTAAAACTATGGCTTATTGTATTTACGAACAAACCACAGCTACATCTCGGTATCATATAGTGTATATCTGTAAAATGGGAACATTCAACCTAGCTATATAGCTTCAAATGCTTCCGCATGAGCAAAACGCAGCAAACCTGTTTCGGATGCTATCTTAAATTGCTTCGACTCCTTCCTCGGGCTCAGCTTTCTCCCTTTATCAGCTGGTCAGTACCGAGTGCATATGTGCAATATCATTATCGGTTCGTGTTACCAAACAGCGGACCATAAACGGTTCTCCAAAATACAGATTTTATTCAGTGTTGTAAAACATGCAATCCGGCTACCGAATCCACGTCACCTTAAAATAAAAAATATCGCCGTTTGGGCTTTTCCGGGATAGGCGGGGCGAAGAAACACACAGAACACCTACACCTGTTAGGACCCTTTCCGTCTTCCCTAAGGACATCCGCAGATTTGCATTAAATGCACAGGTTAAAAAAAATACACTGGCCGCTCTCAGCTAAAATGTATGAAATGTAGGTGTCCTTTTTAATCTCTCTCCAGCCCGACGAATTGCATCACGGAGGGAGCGTTTGCTGATTTGTGGGTCTGCGATGAGCTCTGATCTACAAATCATAGTGTTCTGGAAATTTTGCGTTATTGTTACGTGTAGATCGTATATTGTGCTCAGCGGCCGTTCGCGCTCACGTTTTCTGTTTTCATTCCTGCTCGAGAGCGAAGTAATCGATTTTGAGCAGTCGATCCGTAGTTTCCAAAGAGGTTGGGCGTTAGACTCGATTCGTAAGGTCTTTAAAGTTATTTTTCGCAGCGCGCGAAAGGCGCTCGTTTTCCCCGCCAGATTGAGTGAGGAAAGTGCGGTTCATAGTTTGTGTAACGGATAATAATTTTGGTAGGTCATATCTTTTTCGTTCAGCTGAATGCAAACTACGTGTGCTCACTTTTACTGAACTTAGACTAAATAGTCTAAATTTGCTTGCCATGCTGCAGACGGCTAGTTAAACAACGTTAACGTAGCGTCAGGTTAACAGTGGCCTGTAGTGTAGGATAGTTAAGCTACGTAGCGTTAGCTAGCTGGTGTTTCAAACATTTTATTAGCTAGCTATGTTTTTAATGTTAACTTAGTACAGAATCAGCTTAATATCACTCTTACCCCTGATGAGATGGTCGATTTAGGCTGTCCAAAACATTCTAGTTATTTTTTAAATGCTGGTAACGTTTTTTGATAGAGATTTCAATGGTGGGGACGCTGGGCATTTTCTGATACGGTAATTTAGGCTATCAAAATGTCCTAACTGAAGTTTTATTCAGAGCACTAGTTAACGTTATGTATAAGTATGCGCTAGAGTAGGGCATTTCAGCAAGGTAGCACAAGTCGTTAGCACACCGGCCTAGGGCAACTAGTTAGCTTTAATGAATGTAAACAATAAAGATATGTGGACGTGAACGGTATTTCTTAGTCCTTAGGTTATGTAGGTTAGCTATGCAAGTGAATGTATTCTGTTCCTTTAGTAATAATGTCTGGTCTTTCCTACGTCAGCGCTCTATCTTACAACGCATCGCTATGGGAATTCACGGGCTTGCTAAGTTAATAGCTGATCAGGCACCATCAGCCATCAAGGAGCAAGACATTAAGAATTATTTCGGTAAACTTTCATACCACATTCTGTTCTTTCAGTATTGTAAATTGTTGTACGCACGCTAATCGTCATGCATTGTATCCTTTTTAGCTGTAAGATTTATTTCTACGCTTAAACTAACTTGGTTTATACGTTTAAGATGCTTTGTGTGATATTGCACTTACGTTACTAGCAATCAGTGCTATTTTTGTTCATGTGTGTCTCCGGCCTGTTGCCATCACATTTAGGACGCAAGATTGCCGTTGACGCATCTATGTGTATTTACCAGTTCCTGATTGCTGTCAGACAAGACGGCAATGTTCTACAGAATGAAGATGGAGAGACAACAAGGTATTGTTTCTCAGCTTTAGGCTACAGTTGAGCTTTTTGGTAGGTATTGAGATATTTGAAAGACTGTCAGATTTTTAACACGAATGCATGTGTTTCTTCCTCCTCAGCCACCTCATGGGCATGTTCTATAGGACCATCCGAATGTTGGACAGTGGCATAAAGCCTGTATATGTGTTTGATGGGAAGCCCCCTCAGCTGAAGTCTGGAGAGGTAAGGAAAGGGATCTAGAAGTCAAGGCAAATTAGTTATATTCCTTACTTGAGGTTCATGATCTAACCACATTTATCACATTTCCATTTGTGTTTGAAAGGTCCTACCTAGGCCTTGTGTCTTGTAGTTTAGAGTCGTTGGAGTGTTAAAGAGCTTATGAATGAAAACGACTGTATGGTTGACCCATTATATATCGAAAATCACTAGAATTAAAGCTGTGTTTTTATTTATTTGCTTTTAAATCCAATTTGTTGGAGTATGAGGCCAATACAAAAAAAACACAAAACAAATGGCAAAAAATGACCGATATAGGCCTTTATTATAGATCTGGTCATTGCTGTTCCTTTCTTAACTTAAGATTATCACAGGTCCTAACAGGAACGCAAAAGAAAGTTGATGTGCCTAGAGTGGTTTCTTTGGCAAACAGGCTCCCAGTTTGAATACCGGAGTCCCACCCTACATAATTGAAACCTTTTCTCTGCACATTTTGATTAGCTTAGGTAATTAGCTTATGAGTAAGACCAGGGACAACACAAAACTGCAGTGGATAGCCAGGACTGAAATTGAACATACTGTTGTAGAATGATGTGTGCTATTTGACCAAAAGTATGTGGACACCTGGACATCACCTCTGCATGTGCTTGTTGAACATCTCATTCCAAAACCATAGACATTAATATGGAGTTGCCCTGCCCCTCTTTGCTGCTGTAACAGTTTTCACTATTCTGGGAAGGCTTTCCAAAATCACGTGAGCATCTGTGTCTGGTGTGATTCACTTCCATTCAGCCATGCAGAGCTTCAGTGAGGTTGGCCACTGGTGTAGGGTGGTAAGGTGTGGCTCACAGTCAACATTCCAGTTTATCCCAAATGTGTTCATTGGGGTTGGGGCTAGGGATCCATGCAGGCCAGTCGAGTTCTTTCACATTAAATTGGTAAAACTATTTCTTTATATGCTTTGCACAGGGGCTCTTCCATGTTGAAATAGGAAATTGCTTTCTCCAAACTATTGCAGGCTACTGAAGTTGGAAGCACATATTTCTCTAGAATGTCAGTGTATACTGTAGAATCAAGATTTCCCTCCATTAGAACTAAGGAGCCCAGTCCAAACAATGAAAAACAGCCCCAGACCATTTTTCCTGCAGCACTAAACTTTTCAGTTGGCACTATGCATCCAGGCAGGTAGCCTTGGCATCTGGGAAATCACTCCTGAGAATGTGTTTCCACTGCTCCAGGGTCCAGTAGTGTGTGTTACGCTACTCCACTGTTTATGGTTATGCATGGCTATTGCTTGATGTTATGCAGTAGGTGTGGCTGAAATAAACATACACACAAAGATGGGGTGGAAGGGTATCCACATTCATTTGGCTGTATACTGTGTTTTTGTTACGTTTTCCTATGTGGGAGTTTTGTTTATATAGAATAGAGGCTAGCATATAGTCAGTTGCTGGTGCAAGTAGTATGAAATAAGGCATGGGACTAATATGCATACTACCTTGGCAGTTGTTTGGGCCAATACTTTTTCAATTGTTTGATTTTTCTCTTTACAGTTAGAGAAGAGAGGTGAGAGGAGAGCGGAAGCCGAAAAGCTGCTAGCTCAGGCACAGGAAACAGGTAAAACAATAGAAACTGTTAACAGAAGGAAACACATCCCTGCTTTATGAAAATTCAATTCTAAGCCAAATCTAATATTTAATAATGATGACCGTTTATTCTGTTGCCCTTCAGGTGAACAGGAGAACATTGATAAGTTTAGCAAACGTCTTGTGAAAGTCACCAAGCAACACAACGATGAGTGCAAAAATCTTCTCAAATTAATGGGAGTGCCCTACATTGAGGTATTGTTTTTATATGTTACACACACACACACACACACGTGTGTGTGTGTGTATATATATATATAATATATATACTACACACAACTACATAAACAATTGCTGACCTGACCGAAAATGAGGTTTTTGACTTCAGAAGGCTGGGAAAAATACTAACCAAATAAAAAATTTTTTCAAGGCTCCATGTGAGGCAGAGGCGAGCTGTGCCGCCCTGGTTAAGGCAGGAAAAGTGTTTGCTACAGCAACTGAAGATATGGATGGCTTAACTTTTGGAACAGGTGTCCTGTTGAGACACTTAACAGCTAGCGAGGCAAAGTATGTTTCTTTTTAGAGGCCCATTTTAGGGCTCTTGATCAATGCAAAGAAAAGTTTAATGGCCAAAATCAGCCATTTTTAACATGTTTTTTTTTTTTTTTTAAGGTTCAGGTTTGCTTCTGTTTTCATGCTGTGCTGGTTCTATAACCAATAATATGTTATATGTGTTTATAGACTGTGTATTAATCTAAGGACTCAACTTTTGCCTTTTCCCCTCTGCTAGAAAACTTCCCATCCAAGAGTTTCATTTCAGCCGCATTCTGCAGGAGATGAACCTGACACATCAACAAGTAAGAAGTCCTTTCAAGAACTGCTTAGAATTATGTGATGTGCCTCTTTTACGCTTCAATTAATACGTACATCTTTTCTTCAGTTCATAGACTTGTGTATCCTACTGGGATGTGACTACTGTGGCACCATCAAAGGAATTGGACCCAAGAGAGCTATTGATCTCATCAGACAACATGGCTCTATCGAAGAGATTCTGGAGAACATTGACCAGTCTGTGAGTTCTCTCCCTCACTGTAAGATATTGTGCATCTGTCTGTTGATTTACCAACAAATATGGCTACACAGTTTCCATGTCTCCTCAAGCACAGTAGTGTACATGCAATACATTTTGAACACCACTATAATAATGCTAATCTCCACAAGCACCACTATGGGATTTACAATAGCTTGTTAATAGATGCTAACTGTTATGTACTTTATGTACTTACTTTTCCACACTGGATTTAATATCGCTTTTGGAGCTCTAGTTTTAACATAGACATGTGAAGCTTGTAAAAAAAAAACATTCAAGTAACATTTTTATCTTTCTATGTTGCAGTTAAAAAGCATTGTATTTATTATTTATACTGTTGTAATATCTGAACTGCTGCTATGCACATAAAATGTAAAAATGTATTTTAACCCTAATTTTAATTTTGATTGAAAGCTCCTCTCTGTCGCCATCACTGTCAGACATTAGGCTTATTTTATTCAGTCATACAGTGTATATGTGGGTTATTATATACAGAAACACCCCGCCCCGGAGGACTGGCTGTATAAGGAGGCACGAGGGCTGTTCTTGGAGCCTGAAGTGGTGGACTGCTCCAATGTGGAACTCAAATGGTCTGAGCCTGATGAGGAGGGATTGATCCAGTTTATGTGTGCTGAGAAACAGTTCAAGTAAGCATGGTTCAAGTTAGGGGTGGGTGATATGGAAAACCTGTATTTCACAATGCAGGATACATATCACGATATTGTGACGTACAGACAAAATGTCATATCAAAATTTATGCTATGAATACAATGGATTTTATTCCACATTTAACATACTGTGCTGCACTAAATCCAATTAAAGTGGACTAATTATGCTCTTTTTGTAATGAAGCAAGCAGTTGGTCAGTGTTTTAGCACAAACGACAGCCAAAATATTCTCACAATTGTGTATCATAACAAAAATGTTGCTTTGTTTTCTTGAAAAAATACAGTCAGAAAATGTATTGTTTGCATTGTGGATGTGGCAGTGTCATGATAACAAAAGAGATTCTTAACAGTTGTAGCCATCAGTTCTGTATCCCAGCGTACATTATTGAATTGACATCTTAAGAAAAGACAATAACATATCTGTATTTTATGTGCTGCTTTAGTTATGTTACACATTTAATGTTGTTTTTGTTTTTTGTTTTTTCCTCCCCACTGTCAGTGAGGAGCGTATCCGTAATGGCTGTAAGAAGATCATGAAAAGTAGACAGGGAAGCACTCAGGGGAGGCTGGATACATTCTTTACTGTGACAGGATCTCTCTCTTCGAAACGAAAGGTGTGTGGGGAGCTTACTGGGGGTATTGCACAAGATAACTAACTATTTCTAGATAACTAAAAGTGAAGATTGTCCAGTAGGAGCATAATTGGAGGTCTATGTAAATTAAGTGGCAAAGGTAATGTGTTGATATTTGGACAGTTTATGGCATTGCAAGACGAACTCTTGAAGACTCATTTCAGTGGCAAGTTTAAACTCTGTGCTGCCTGATAATTTTGTGACTACCAGCACAGAGGGCCAACAAAATACTTATTAGAAATGTGCTGCAATAGACAGTTATGATCAGTGATTAAACAGTAATCGGTTTCACTGTAAACCACTGTAAAATTCCAGATGTTTAGTAATACCGTTTCAAATTTTTATCATCATTTAAACTGTAGTCGATTACCACCCTTTAAAAAAAAAACTCACGTTAAATATTGTCCAGCATCCACCAAAGTTAGCAACAGTCTCCCAGACGCAGCACACAACGTGGGTTTCTTTTCTGTCAGTGTAAACGTAGAGAAGGCCAGTGATTGCGCTCTGGAGATTTTTTAGCCCTTTTCAGAATTCAGAGGCAAACTTGATTGAAGATGGTTACCCTGTCTGCAGAACATGCAGAAAGATAATTGCTGCGAAAGGGGACAGCACTTCAAATCTTATGATTCATCTTCGTGACCTTCACCTCCAGTTTATAGTGAATGTGTTTTAACGAATTGTGCTATCTTGTCAAAATGTTCTGCGGTAGCGCATATAGTTTGATAGTATAAATGCCCTTATCAGAAAATGTTACCAGCATTAAAAGAATAATTAGGATATTTTGATAGCCAAAATCTCCGTATCAGGAGTGAGTAGTAATATTTGAGGATCTCTGTTCAGTCACTCTTATGTCTTGACACAGTTGACCAGACTAGCTTTTGTACTGTGCAGTAGTTCCCACATTACCAGTCAAAATGACTACATCTTTCAGCCAGTGAGATTAACCTATATTAAGATTCTGTGAATACCATCAGTGAAAATCACACCCAAAAAGCTCCAATATCTATCACCTTATTTATGTTTTATTGGTTTCATGCATATAATGTCACCAGCCTATAGTAGAATTCCAAATAACTAGAAATGCATCAAAAATTGGCAGGCGTAGGGACAAAAAGCGCAGGCTTTGAGATTTTCAACATAGTTTTAAAAAAAAATTTGAATGAAAGAATTTAAGAGTTTTAAATGTGGCTCAGCTAATTATATTTTGAAAGTACAGAACGAAAAGTGAGCTACTCGTTGTTGTTGTTGTTGTTGTTGTTATTATTATTTGTGTGTGTATACTTTTTTTTTTTTTTTCTTTCCCTTCCCAGAAAGCTCCTAGTCCAGTGCTCTCATGTCATTAATTAATTATTCTGTTAACCCTTGTCATTTTTCAAATTTACTCACAGATTTTATCTTTGCGGTCAGTTTTCCCTTAGAAATTTAAACCTCTGGGAAATATCAAAGTTCTCATGGGAATTATCTTTCCCCTTCCCTGTGTCATGTAAACTATTATTGGTTCTTGCACTACTACAGATATGGTTGTATTAGGTTCAGTCCCTAAAGCAGAAGGATGGTTTTTGAAGATTATAAAATTGCATATTATAGTGACCTTAATATCATATATTTTGTATGTATTATACAGCTTAAACAACCTGGAGTCCTGGAGACTCCAAAGAACACTGATGCATGCAAAATGTGTATAGGACATTGACAACATGGTAATTTTATCATGTTTTTCCAGTTGTTCCATTGAAATTAGGGAAAGGCATTAAATATAATGCAAACAAAATTATGCCAATCATTTAGTTAGAGATGTTAAACACTGAATGGGCTCAAATTGACCCCAAAGATAATAGGAGGGTTAAGGAGACATGGGCCTGCTCCAAATCAACTGCTCTTGGCATTGCCTCAAGAAATTTATTTCTTGTTTGGGTGTTGTGCTTACCAGTTTCTTAAACATATGAGTAGCTTGACTGGCTGTGAGAAGATCATTTATAACCAACCCCTCTAATTTATATTCCATTACCCCCAGTCTTTTTTCTGATGAATACACCTGCACAAAATTGCACGTTTCTGAGACGCATGGTGTACATTGCCTATTC
>JAILXH010268809.1:32797-43213 GCA_023558415.1 Piaractus mesopotamicus | reverse complement strand
AAAAAAAAAATGCATTTAAGACCACAATCTCAAAACTAACATAAAACAATGTCTCAGGCACATACATTTCTGTGATGGAGAGGCATTATAAACTTCCGAGTTCCTGTTGCTGTTCCTGTCACCCCAGTGTGAACAAATGTAAAGTTTTTCTACAGTAGAATTTTGCATCCACTCTGAATGACATTTACATCTTTGCGATTTAATTGTTAAGAAATGTCTGCTACTTCTACTTTCTATTTATTGATGGTGGATTCAGTGCTATCTGCTAGTCACAGTTGTGTGTGTTTGATGCTAAAGCGCGTTTGAGTGCGAGTTGTGGAGCTGCAGTGCCATGATCTGCAGTCTGATCTTATGCATGCTGCAGTTTCCTGAAGAGATTCTTTAAAAATCAGATAATCTGCATGGTGTAAAATCTGTGTTAACCAATGCACATCGCTGCTTTAACTGCTCCACACGTAAACCAAACAATGATCACTTAGAAAACCCTTGATCATTGTTTCTCCATTAGGTCAGCAAACGAGAGGAGCATTTGCAGAAAATTTGAACTGTGACTTAGGACTGCAAATGAGGAGTCCTTCAGCCTTCAGGTGTGAATAGAGTCACAGGAAGGAAAAGGTAACGTACTGTTCGGCTAATTTACCCCAGCAACAGGGCATTTGGCTAAAGTGAATATGTACATGTTTTCTGTGTGGCTTGGTAAAATATGCAAGCCCTTACAAAATGTAGAATAGTTGTCGGTTGTCAGTTTAGTAAATGGTTTTGGAAAAGGAGTTAATGAAATATGCATAAGTTCAAACAAACCAAAGTTATCTACACTGTAGATCTACACTTAGAAAAGTAAAATAGGCCGAGGTGTAGTCAGCTGACTCTTGACATGGATTTGTACTGCAAGTCATATCAAACAGTACATATTTTTCATTTTAATTCAGCTGAAAAACATCCTTTTTCAGTCTTACTTCAACAGTCCATTTCACATTTCATAAATGTGACATTGATTTTGCTCCTGCATGTCAAAAAAATGGTCCTCAGGTGTTGCTGCTGCTGTTCTCTGGCATGCTCTTGGAAGAAAGTGATGGCATATAACCCTTAAAGAGGCTCACCACCCTCTGCTTGTATGTCTTGATGGCAAAGAAGTAGATAACTGGATCCAGGCAGCAGTTCAGATTCATCATGGCCACTGTGACCTGCAGGGACATCTTGAAGACCTTCTTCTCCTCACAGGAAGGCTCATGGAGAAGACTGCGCACCATAAACTGCATAATGTTGAAATGGTAGGGACCAAAGCATGCCACAAAGCTCAGCAGAATCAGCAGGATCACATTCTTGGCCCGTTGGCTCTTCCCTGACTTGCTGGTCATGGGATTCTCTTTGGCCATCCTGGAAAGCTTGGAGTTGATCTGGCTGTAGCAGCCAAGGATGAGTGCCAGTGGAGCGCAGAACCCAGTGGCACAGGCAAACAGAAGCACATATGGCGTCTTTGGAGATTCATCCAAACTGGAGTACTCCATGCATGTGTGATGCTCATACCACTTCTTCATCATGGTCCTGAAGAGCAGAGGAGATGTCTCCAGAAGGACAATTACCCAGACCAGGACACAGATGCCTCGCACCACTTTCACATTCCTGAGCCTCAGGCACCTGCGTGGGTGTACCATGGCCAGGTAGCGGTCTATGCTGATGCAGGTCATGAAAGCGATGCTAGCATATGTGTTGGAATAGAAGATCATGGCAGTCAGCCTACAGAGGGCTTCTTCAAAGGGCCAGTCGAAGCCAAGGATGTAGTAGGTAATCCTACCAGGCAGAGCAAGAGTGAAGAGGGTGTCAGAGATTGCCAGGTTGATCAGGTACAGCGATGTGGAGTTAAACTTCTGCTTTTTCTGGCAAGTAATGTACAAGACCAGGCTGTTGCCTGAGACACTAATGAGAAGTACAATGATGTAGAAGGTGGGAAAAAGGACCCGAGCCGCCTCCTTGTATGTGAACACGTTGCAGGTTTGGTTGGGAATGCTTTCGCTTGGAATTGCAGAAGAAGAAACCAAAGAAGCTTGAGTGGCCATTGTCCTGAAAA
This sequence comes from Piaractus mesopotamicus, assembly GCA_023558415.1. NCBI lineage: Eukaryota > Metazoa > Chordata > Actinopteri > Characiformes > Serrasalmidae > Piaractus > Piaractus mesopotamicus. The sequence goes on along the minus strand of JAILXH010268809.1, from coordinate 41,145 downwards.
AACAAAGAAAAAAAAAGTAGGTTGACCTGGTTTAACACCAGATTTGTCAGATGGTTGCTCAGAATCTCAAGGAAATGTGCCACAATTTGAGAATGAACAATGAAAATAACACGGTGTAAATAGCAGCAGTTTCATCATTTGCAGAATTTGCAGGCACTGTGATTATCTGTAATAGTCACAATAAGAAAATAGCACCCCAGATCAGAAAAACAGCTTCAAACTACTTACGGTTAATTCAGTAGGGCAGGAGGATCTGACAGCGCATGACGAGATGTTCCTCTCAGTGCTTGACATTGGTGAAATGAGTACAAGATGTGTTGGTGAGAGTCTTTGTTGAGTGATCATGGCACAAGCCCACCCTCTGCTTTCTTGAAGACAAACCGTGGCAAAGATCTTACGACTTGCCCTTAAGCTTTTTTACTCAGAATGTGTCTTGAGTGAATATCAGCAAATCATATTCAGCTCTAGTTTGGTTTTGCTCATCTTTAGGCCACCCTTAAATGGCCTTTATCACTTTTAAAAATGTAGTCATAGGGGGACACCCAAAGTAAATGTCAGACATGTTATTTTCAAAGTCATATTTGACTGTGCTCACTGCCCTGGCATAGTGTACAAATTGAAAGCAATGACATCTCAGTCTCCATGCTTTTTAGCTTTGTTAGTTTTTGAGAATATCTGATTATTTCTTGCCCATATACCACAAGCTAACTAGTATTGCAGCTTTGACCCATTTAGACTGAGGATGTTGAGGTAAAGGTGCATACTTCAGCTGAACAAAACATGAGGAAGGGCTTACCACAAAAGATAATTATCTACAATGTGCACCAAACGTTGCCTTGTGCATGTTTAAACATATGTGATAGTGATAAAATCAGGCAAAAAGGCTGCAAATGTATTGCTTAAGGTGTTGTAGGTAAAAGAAACTGTATGCATGCTGCTGCATGTGATTCTGAAGAAAGTTACTCAATCTAGGTAGATTTTAGAGGAGTAATCAGGGCTCTGATAATATCTGTGGGGTCTGTTTTTTTTCAGATCTGAAAAATGAAATCCCGCAGAATCAGGTGACTGTCAGTGAAGGAAACTGCGAGAAAAACGACCGTTGCACAATAATAACTGACATTAAAATATGCTCATTATTGAAGTATTTCATAGTCAGATGTCTTTTATTTTTTCTTTATTCACTTTAAAATAAAAACAAGTACATTATCTATGCTACATTACTCACTACATTATACCACCACACAGTTTGCAAAGATCATTCATATTCCACCACCTACTAAATGAAAAAGTGGACATTGCAGAATTATCATTGCAAATAAAACCTCATCAGGAAAGTAAAATGTCTACCTCTAGTGGTAATACTGTACACTACAAAAAGAAAAGAAAAAAAGCTGTGTATGGATGAGACTAGCCAAGTGCCATGTGCACACAAGTTAGCGTAATTTACAGTAGCTACAGTTACAGTCTGCCATGGTCACTGCTGGTTTATGCATTGCTTCCTTCAGGATCTGGCCCGGTCTGCTGTAATTGAAGTGGATGGCTTTAGACCAACGAAAGGTCACTAATCGTCACCAGTCACATGCAGTTATGATAGAACGTACTTAGGTCACACCACGCGGGCCCTGTGTAGACACCTGCGAATTAACACCCTGCAGATCGGTGCTGGATTTCACGCTCCATTAATCTGCAGTGCAGAGTTAAAGATCTCTCCACTTTCATCGCTCCGCAAAACGAAATGACACTGTTGTTTTGCACGCACAGTAGGGAAGTTCTCCCTCTCTCTGATGGCCTTTAGGCTCGAACAGTTGAGTCAACACTCTCAATAGTAGGGTGTTTCAATATCTCATTGTTACATTCACTGTTTTTAATATGGTTAAATGTCCTTTTGCTTCCAAGTGCATGATGATGTGTGATTATACATTCTTAAAAATAAGGGTTTCTGAATGGTTTTTGGCTTGGAAAAGAAAAAAAAAATGTTAATTGATGTATAACGTATCTGTGCAGAGGTTCTTTAAATTAAAAAAAAGTAAATAAATAAAAGATTCTTCACACTTGCACATTTCATTTACCAAAAGGACTCTCAAAGGTTCTTTAGGGAACCAAAAAAGGTTCTTTTATGGCATCGCCCCAAATAACCCTTTTTGCACATTTATTTTTAAGAATATCATAGGCAACACAGTGTCTTTCTTACTGGGTAGCCTTTTTTTCAGGCCCCGAGTTGCCATTCCACCAGTGGATTAGTTCAGATATTTTTAATCAGTAGAATCAAAAGAAACACTTCTGAAGACCTCTCTGGTGCAAATGTGTAATTGCATGCAGAAAATTTTGTGCAACATCAGTTATGCTTCGGAAGCCCAGCCGCCATTTTGTCCTCCTGACTCAGTAATGATACTTCTTTCAGTTTTAACAAAGAATCTGACGTAGGGCATCTTTAACTAGGACACTGTTGGCTCTACATTGTGACAGTATTGAGCTGCTAGTGAGCTATAAGGGGTGTAGGGGAGGGATAAGAATCCCTTGCTGTGAAAACAATTCACATGTCTTCACAAAGACAAAGCATACAGCACAACTGCTCTTTTGTAGGTCATACATATTTCCATCAAAGTATATTCCATCAATTTTATTGAATTTTGGCTCAACTGAGAAACATCCTCCAAAACAGGTGGAAATTGCATTTTATGACTACTGTGAAGGAGTCTATTGTAAACATTGATCTTTGGGCAAATTAAAAAAAAAAAAAAAAAGAAAAGGAAAGGAATCGCTTGTTTTCATGCGGTAAAACATAGTCCCATGCAGTTTTCTCACTGTGATTAATTTAACCCACCCAGAGCAAACCTTCTGTGAATTTGAAGATGCCATGGCAAAAAAAGTTGCTGGAGTGCTATGCTGTGCCTGAGCGTGTATAAAGTGCTGATGGCTCTGTGACAGAAAAGGTTTTTGGATATTGAAAGTGACGACCCAGCATGAGACATGCATGAAAGTCACTTCTCAGAGATTTGACCTTTTTCTGTTTGTTCAGGAGGGGAGGGAGGTCAGGGTGAAACTGATTTGGAGGGAATTATACATGATAAGACGGTGCAGCCAGAGCTTCAAAAAACGGCCCGGGAGGCAAATCATTTTGAGAGTGCTTACGCCACATACGCTACACAGTGTTTGTGTCCATGAGTGAAAGTGACTGCTCTAGATGCCCAAAAAGGGAGTACTTTGAATGCCAAGAAAATAGTTGACTCAAAGAAGTCTTGATCTTTTTTTTTTTTTTTTAAGCGTAACTGTATTTGTTTATTATAAAATCTAAATAAACACATAATTAAGTAATTCATTGGTTGCATAGCAGCATCTCACAGGTCTTTTTTGTTTAGCAGCCAATCTGGGTGTTCAAAGGTCAACATATGATTTGATAACACTTGAATTAGTACGTAATGCTACATGCTACCTTACCAGAAGCAGAGATGATACTGTTGTAAGGAATGTTGTACCACTTTCAAAGTATGACAATCTAGTCATCATGGTATGAAAGTGAATCAGGAAAAATAATGAATTTTCTTTCTATACTGTGGTGTATTTCCAAATGAAACAAGGTTTCAAGGAGGGTCTTTGACCTAGCTGAGAATTTTCTCCTAATGCTGTGTGAAGGTGGTGGGAGAGATATAAATAGAGGTGAAAATAGTATATTTTTGATTAATATTATTTTTCTGCCTGCTGCTGCATGGTGGGGTATTCAAAATCATGAGATGTTTTCAAGGCAAGCATAAGTCACTACACTTTGATCAAAGATTGTATAAAAAAACCTTTTAAATGGTATGTAATGATGAAACATGCTTATTATGACTAATGACATGAACTAGCAAGGTGAAAAAGGTCAACTTGCTAAAACTCGAAAATTGACTTTCAACAACTTATTTTTTTTTTTGATCAAGTAAAAAATATATTATTATGTAATGTTGAAATCCTCGCCTACACATATTTTTAACCTAACATATTACATTGCCATTATCTTTGAACTTTAGTTGTATATGAAACAAACAAAAGACAAAAAGACTGACTACATTTAACTACCATAAATAATGACTTCACAGTTTTCTGAGTTACTTGTAGCAAGTTGTTTATGGCAGTTATTTTCAAAATTAATTTTGGAGGAATGGTTTGCAAAAGGGCATAATCCTGAATTTTTGATCACATATTTTTGAGAATGCCTCACCCAAATGATAATTAAGTTGACTTGAAAAAGCCAATTTGCTGTTCTTCAGTTTCTTCTTCATATTATAATTCTGTGGTCAAAACTTTGCAGTGCTACTCCTCCTACAGCTTTCAAGCTAGAACCAGCTCTGCACAACTGTACAGCCTATACCCGAATGGGTTGCTTGTTCGATTTGACTTACTGTGTTCTGCCAGTCTTAGTTCAGACACGATTGATTTGAATAGGAATAAAGGAGGGAGTACTCCACAGCCTGAAACTGAGTCATTCCACCTATATGATATATAATGGTTATATCTTTATCTCTTTTTCCACTACAGCCAGCCAGACTTCTTTTATGTTGCCAACATAGAAGTGTGCTGGCACCAACAGTGCTTGAATGTTTGCATTATTAGCTGGCTATGTCAAGCCAACTTAAAGTTCATTCACACTTTCCCTTTCTAGCTTACACTGTTCCTCTCTTTTACTGGTTAATCTGTTTAATGAAAAATGTGTTCATCATATCATAATCATAGCACAGCAGCAACTCTAAACTTAGTGAACATACTTGTGAACATATCCACTGCTGAGGAGATTATCAGTTTGATCATCCCTCAAAAGAACTGATTTATGAAGCTGCTCAAGCTTTAGCAAGAGAAGTTGTTTGTTGTGTTCCTCTTTGAATCCATCTAATCCATCTGTTTGCAACAATCCAACCTACAGGACTGGTGGTCTTTCTTTTAAAGATTGTACTTTTTAATGCAGTGGGTAAGTATTCTAAAAATATACAGATACTTAATTTCTTTACTATGAATATGAATTCCGAACGCCTGTAGTCCATTGCACCCCAACCCTGTTTGCTTATGGTCAGCAATTCCGTGTTCTATTACGCGTTTCCTATTATTTTTATGTAACTAATGTGTAAGCTATGTAGTTATGAAAGCAAGGAACGGAAGTGTTGGCCTACATTTGGGCCCGTACAGTACCATAGTCAGTTACATTCTCACTGACCCTGGCCTTGGACGCAAACTTGAACTGTAGAATGAAAAGGTCCAAGATCTTTGAATGATGAGCACCAAATGAATGCCACATTCTGCACTTCCTTGTCCCCTTATTTTTTTTTCTGAATGAGGCCTGGGGATGATTAGAGGTTTAGCCAAAGCATCTTTTTAAAGCCACACATTTTATTACACTGGTCTACACATATTATGAGGCAATATGAAGATGTGAAGCACTTTTTTTATTTTTTTTTTTGTGAACTGTAGAATGATAAGCACCAAATAAATTCCACTTTCGGCACTTCCTTATAATTTTGTCTGAATGAGGTCCTGGGATGATTAGGAGTTTAGCCCATGTCCACCAGAGCATCATTTTAAAGCCACAAATTTCATTACAGTGGTCTGCTCAGACTATGAAGCAATGTGAAAATGTGAAGGACCTTTATTAGATGTTTTCAGACCAAGATATCATATTGACATTGACTGCCTGGAAATGCAGTCACCAGGGACAGTGGCAGTTAGTGGTCTGATTAATCATTTTAAATAACTTACTGTTTGTTTTTAAGCCGTGAGACATGGATGGTTCTGTAAACAGCCATTTCTGTAAATGAGATGTGTGTTAAGGTTTAAAGACCCTCCACCTAAGGTAAAGGTTCTACAACACTGTGTAAAAATGAGGGACTACTCTTGGATGTATTTAAAGTCTAGTTAAAGCAGCTAATAAGTACAATTTTTCAGGTGATATTTGAGATATTTCTGAGGAGATTAGATATAAGGTAATTCAGTTCTTTAAGGAAGGACGTCAAAGAAAAATAAGTGAATGAATTTCCAAAGCTAGTTCAAAAATTGGTTAGAAGTTACAGAGAAATTTGGACTCATAGCAACCATGCAAGGCCTGATAGACCACCAAAACTGTGACCATCAGTACTTAACACTAGCTTTTATCTTTAAGAGAGGAGAAAATCGAACTCCACTCAGAAATCCACAGGTGTTAATGTCCATCCTTCCACTGTGAGAGGACAACTCAACACTATGAGTCTGAAAGGATGTGTAGCTGACAAGAAGCCATTACAGAGAACAGGAAATACACAAAAAAGAAAAAAAGCAGATGAAATACAGCAGCAGTTGGTGTTCTCAGAACAATGGACTGTCCACCCCAGAGTCCAGACCTCAACATCAGTGAATGTGTTTGGGATTACTTGGATCGTATGAAGCAGAAAATGCAACCACTGAACTTTGGAAGCATGGAACAATATCCCTGCAGATTTCTTTGAAAAACTGAAAGCAAATATCACAAACAGAATGTAACACTAAATACTGAAATCTTTGGAATTATATTTAGTTGTGTAGGCCTATGTACCATTATATGATGTGTTATTATTCATAACAGGAATATCATGTACGTAATGGCCAATTCGACTTTAAATGAAATAAGTACAGGGTTTCTTATTTTTGCACAGTAGTGTATATCAGTTAAAGGTGTTTCCTAGAACAGTATGTCCAAGCCAGGAACCATTAAGAAACCTGTGTTTTTATAAGTATATTATGCCATCATCATGGGAATGGTCTTGATGATCCACACAGGGGTCCAAACACCCAAGACATGAATCGCACTAATTATTCATGCAGTTGAAAATGCCATGCCAAATGTCAAATATACCATGCCAGCCATGACCATCCTTTCTGCGTGTTGCAGATAACAGCTTGTTTTATTTAAAAATTATGCATATAACTGAAATGAAACTAAAGATTAAAGAGGCATACTTGGTTATTACCTATGAATGTGAACTGTTTTTATAATTAGATGCTGAGCTGTTCATTCTGGCTAAGGCCACTAGGGGGAACTGAATACTACAGTTGGTAAAAAACACACCAAAATCTGGTGGTGAGTTCATAACCTTACGAGGAAAAAAGTACTGAATACTTTCTGAATTGAATTGAATTGAATTGAATTAAAGGCTTTTCATAAAAATCCAAGCCAAGCAGTATGTTTCCATAAGAGAGCAGAGTACTTGAGCAGTACTCTGTGTATATACCATTTGTAACTCTAGCTTCATCCAGCTCAATAAATGCCTCTTCTTTAGTGTTCTCACTCCCTGATTGCTTGGATCCTCAACTTGGGAGCGCGTCCTGGATGAGGAATAATGATACACTGAACTATTATTTTTGGAAGGGCTCTCTGGGTGTGAAATTGGACAGTAGCGCCGCTCTGGCTGCCTTTGAAGCTGCCCTGCCCCGGCGCATATGGCTGGGCCTCCTGCCGGCCCTTTGTTGGTGGCGATAGCAGCCCTTTGTCGTTGGCCTCATGTGGCTTGTGTCCCTTCCCATCATCACCAATTACGCGTGGCTCTCCGGATGCCCATCTTTGACCATGTCAGTCAGCTCTGCTCGCGTGCAGACGCCCCGCGCAACATTTCGCCGGCTGTCAGATTTAGCACTCCATTTAGTTACCGCTTCCAAAACGGGCCACTGGCACCTGCAGTGCTTTTCAGGAACAGAGTGTGGGTATGTGCAACGTGGAGGGCAGAGGAAAAGAAGACCTCCTGTACGAACTGCTGAGTGTTTGTGAGTGTACAGTAGGTGTGAATAGACAGATAGATGCAGTGCCCAAAGTGTTAAAGTGAGTGATACTAAAGCAACATCTGAGATTTCAGTCAATTAAATCTGTTCCTAATTGAACAAGAAACATTTTGAAGGAGCTTAATTTCTCCTCATATTCTTAATTCAGCATGTTTTCAAAAATCTTATTTTTGAGTTCTCTTAATGACTAAACTGAATCCAGTTGGTTGAACAAGTGCAAACATGTGTAATGCCTTGTAGCATGTTTTGATGGGATTTTACTAAAAAAAAAAAAAAACATACTGGGGCAAATAAAGTACTCATTTTAATGCTGATTATATTTTACGATGTGTAATAAAAATTAAACAAGCAGGGCTACAAGGAGGGCAGACTCTCCCTCCTCTGACAGTATTGCTGCTTCTTAGCTCAAACGCAGGGAGGAAAAGCACACCCCTAAAAAGCATGTGTTAGCTTGTGGCTAGCACATTATTCTTAAATATTGTTCTTTTATAGCATTGAATGCTCTAATACACTGAAAATGAAAACATTAATGTTAATGTAAGACAAATCGCCAGGCACTCATTATTTCTGCTGTATTAAAATTGTATTGAGTCAAG
>JAILXH010268730.1:0-10120 GCA_023558415.1 Piaractus mesopotamicus | reverse complement strand
TAGATAAAAACAATACATATAGCATAACATTCAGAATAACATAGTTATTCACAAAAATGGGACAGAAATGAGATTATACAGAAACACTTATTAAGACTTATTCACACACTGTTTGTGCTCTCATTGAACTTCTGACACCTGGACATGCAGATCTGAATTAGACTAACTGAATGGGGGAAGTTCAGGAAGTCATTCTGACTGGCAGAATTTTCATAGCACTTGAACTTCATAGTAACGAACGTTACTGGTCAGCCTGAACTGAGAGTTTAATGGACGTAGCAACAATAACTAAAGGAGGCAGGACTTTCTCAGAATTTTGAGAAAGGTAAATTGGTAGAATGGTAGCATGGCAGAACTGTAGAACTGTAGCATGGTCAAATGTAGTAATTCTGATCCGGCAGAACAGTAGAAATCTCAACTATTGTGTAAAATGTGTAAATGGTAAACAAATCTGTAAAATGGTACAATATGCTAATTTTGTTCAATTGTTAGAATGACTGAATGGTAGAATTCTCATAGTAATCCTCTTCAGTTGGTAGACTGGAAGAATTTTCATAGTAATTCAGCATAACTCATAGAAATGTATAATCAATGCCATCATTTCCTTTTACTCTTAACGTTGCTGAACACATGGCCAGGTCTCTAAAAGTTCATGATATCCATCAGCAGAGGGCAACAGTCACTTGGAACGTGACCAGTTTTACCATACGCTGGGCCTCCTTTGCGGTCAGCGCTCCTCACAGCTGCAGAACCATAACAGCCACGGCTGAGGCACTTTTACATTATGCCCAAGTATTAGTGTTCTTTGTTTTGTCTAAACTGTTTTCTCTCTCACTCACTGCTTAGATGGCCTGGTTGAAAGCTCCCTCTTTTCCCCTGTAGTGTACCCTTGAGGTCCTCTTCTTCCTCCGCATGTTTCAAAGTTCTGAGCACTCTAAAGCCTCTGATCCCCTATGGCCTCCAGCCTTGCCCCTGTATCTACCGATGTTCTAGGGCTGGCTCTCTCCGTTCCTGCTGCACTCACTTCTCTGCCTGCATGTCCTCACCTGACCCTCATGAGTGGAGCCAAGGACTCGCGGGTTGGAGGGGGAGTCTCTTACGTAAGGGGCTTTTCATGTGCGCAGTTCTAAATGAGTGAGTGAGAGCGTGTGTGTGCGCGTGAGTGAGAGAGAGAGAGAGAGAGAGAGAGAGGACTGCTGTCAGAATCAATTCATTTCTGATTGTTTGCAAGCAAGAGAAGGGCGGGGGAGCGACTGCACTCAAAAGCCTTCACTCTCCCCATTCAGTCACACAGGAGAGTGGCGTACATGGACTGTCTGCGTACGAGGCAAATGATCTTTAAAAGTGGGCTCATTACCAGCATTGAGAAACAGCATTAAAATCCTGCTGTGCATTGACTGCACTGTATTTTAAAGGAACAGCTCAACAGCCATATATGTTAATGTTGCTGACAATGAATGTAAGTCAGTAACTACCGATCAGCATGAGGTTGTTTTCAGTGCTAATTTGTGGCTATTTGCGTTCATTCTAACAACATTAGCATTGTGGATTTAACTAGTCTATGCTCTAAAGCAAGGGGGGTCTTTAGTAAATGGTTCTATTTAGAACCATGAGTTCTATATAGTGCCATCCTATGCTTAAACATCTTTGCATGGTGAAATGCTTCAAACTTGACATTGTAACCACAGAAGTACCCTTTTTGGTGCTGTATAGACGTTCTACACTATGTAAAGGTTCTACATAGAACCATATACAACACATTCCCCATCAAGCTGAAGAAACATTTAAGCATAAAATAGTTCTACCTCCAAATCTCCAAGACATTTTGGACAATTTCATGCTCCCAACTTTGTGGGAACAGTTTGGGGAGTTTGGCCCCTTCCTGTTCCAACATAACTGGCACCAGTGCACAAAGCAAGGTCCATAAAGACATGGATGAGCGAGTTCGTCCAACATCAGTGTCTGACCTCACAAATGCGCTTCTGGACGGATGGTCAAAAAATTCCCATAAACACACTCCTAAACCTTGTGGAAAGCCTTCCCAGAAGAGTTGAAGCTGTTATAGCTGCAAAGGGTGCGCCGACATCATATTAAACCATATGGATTAAAGATGGGATGTCACTCAAGTTCATACGCGTGTGAAGGCAGACGAGCGAATACTTTTGGCAATATAGTGTAGTTCTAATTAGAGCCATTCCCTTTCCTAAAGAACTCTTGAAGAACCATCTTTTTTAAGAGGGCAGTGTTGTGCTGATACAGATATTGATACTGTGTTGGTGTCTTGGCCCCAAAGCCACCAGGACCCCCTAACAACTTCTTGGTTAATACTGTGCCATTATGTCGTCTAAGGAGCTCGCGTGAGGGGTACTGGTTAATCATATCTCATACTCATCTGGAGTTGGAAAAACAGAAAAAAATAAGAGAAGATAAGGAAAAAAAGCTTAAAGATAAAGGTATGATTTTTTTTTGTGATATTAATGTTATGCAATTTATTTTGGCTTGGACAACCAAACGTAGTGAATCTAATGTAGCAGGTTCAACTTAGACTTTCTGACTTCACAAAGCCGTGATTCCTCTGTTAACCCAGGTTTAGATGATCGTGTGTGTGCATATAAAGGGTGACATTTATGATGAACAGCCAACTGTGTGGCACATTAGGAGGAGTCGCCAAGGAAGGAAACAATCATACTACCTAAATATGTAGAAAGTAAAGCTTTTATAGTGGTAAAAAGCAACACTTTTGCCACTGCCACCAGGGTTAGATTGAACTAAGCTTAAAGTTAGCTGGGTAAGCAAGAAATACTGTGTCATTAGACAGACCCTTGGATGCAGAACACTGAGAAGCTTATCTGTAATTTAAACTGTGACTTATTAAAACCCCAAACAAGCATCCAATCATCAGCAATACACAAAATAGGCAGCTATAAATGTTCATAATTTAGACAACTTGTGGTAGTCACTGTTATTAGCCTCTAATTTTACAGTACATGAGTTTACAAGAAGGGAAGCCCCAAAAAGCCTAAAACTGCCCGTTTGCCCCGATACTGGCACTGTAACACTAACCAATGGCAATGGCAGTAGAAAATAATGATATAATAAAGTAAATATTTCGGGTTTGAGTCAAGCAGTGGTAAAAATGCTCGTTGCAAAACCTGCCAGAATTTTGAGGGGATGTATGATGAGCATGGATTTCAACCAGAATTAATTAAGCATTTAAAGTTAATCCATGCCAGAGTGCGGCAATTACTGTAGCTCTGAAATTATTTGGATGTGAAGCTATCCAACAACTAAATGCCCTTCAATCAGATTTTGTTTCATTTGTGACACAGAACACTGCTTTTATCCATATAAACTATTTCAAAAGTAGAATTTTATAAATATCACCTATCGAGCAGCTGTGTTAGACTGTGTTAAGATCAGTATCGGTACTCAGATACTTGAGGATCAGGTATCTGTATCAGAAGGGAAAAATTGGGATCTGTGCATCCCTATTTAATTCTCACCACTCCCCTTCTTTTTCAGACACAGGGGGAGTCAGTCCACGTGTGAGAAGGTTTTTATTTGGAGCGTATTCTACCTATAATGTGTTTACTTTAGTTTTCCCAGATAAAAAAAAAAAAAAATTGAATGGTTTAAATTCCAGTAATATTTAATAAAGAAACAAACAGAATATTTTGTACTTGATTAAATAGCACAGATCTGCACAAGGACAGGAGATGGCGTGGTCCTTGCTCACTGAATGGTGTGCGTGTACCTGAAACAACTGCACAGCTGGTTGTGACGCTTGCCTGCTCACGAGTGCTACAATATCCTGCTGAATGCAGGGACATGCAGCAAGTTAGGGAGAGAGGGTAGTCAAGGGCAGAGAGAGAGAGAGGGAGAGAGAGGGAGAGAGGGGTGGGAAAGACGCAAGCAGTGGCAGGAAAGGAGGGGTATGGAGGCAGGACTAACATGCTGCTTTCTGATTGGCTGGCTGAAAAGCTGCCTTTGTGAGCTCACAGGCTCCACAACAGCTTCAACCCACATGGGGCATCAAGCTGGCCGCTACCCTGCAAGAGTACAGTCGGCCAACGCACTGCTACGGACGTTAGCATTGGAGAAGCAGTTTCAAAAGCAACGAAACAGTCAGTCAGAAAAAAAGGGACAGAGATTAAGTACAACAGAGGAACATATACTTACACAGTGATTTCTTCCCTCTCAGTTCTTTCTCATTTGGATGTGCAGATTTGGATTACACTGAAAAAGTTATGCACTGAATATGGATAATTCACATGCACAACACTCCCACATGAATAAAGTACATTACAACTTATTGTCAAAAGTAACCTGAAAGACAAAGTTGTGATGTTCATGTGGAAATGATGCACATACTTGATTTAAGTAAATTCACTGCTTTACTTTTTCAGTGTAGGTCCACTGAATGAGGCAGTCGTAAAAATACTTTGTGCATTCAACTCCAACACTGTATTCAGCTTCTCTAAGTACTTCTCATCGGGTGCACCACTTCTATACAGTCTTAATTGTGAAGAATCCACACCCATGTCTCTGAGAGTCTATGATCTCGATCAGCAGAGGGCAACAGTCAGTCAGAACGCGAGCAGCTCTGCAGCCACTTGGCTGACCTTCCACTATCCTTCAGCAATTCAATATAATCCAATTTGTGCTCGTTTGTTATATCACTCTTGTTAATTTAAGGCAGAGTAAAGATTTTTACAGCCTCTTCAACATAAAATTAAGAGATGCTGCCTGCGCCCCCAGAGCACTTTCACATGTGCTAGACATTGCAACAGGTTCTTTCTTTAATGACTTCAATCCAACTGCAGGAGTTAATGGTGGTCATCAGACAAGTGTCACTGAAACTTTACAGTTCTGTAATGCATTGGAGAGCAGGTCCAAGAAGAAAGTCACAGAAGGAGGTAGGAAAAAACAGATTGGACGAATGGACATAACTTGTATATTACGTTGTATTTTACATTGTCACTGTCCAAAGAAAAACAAATTACTCCAAAATAGTAACTTTACAGGATGTTACAGGTGACTTTTAATAATGTAGAGTTTTATTCCAAACAAATTTTGAGCATTCATCCATTCATCTTGAAATTTTCAAACAATGTAAAGCGCAGCTACTGAACTTAAATGTTGCAGAAAAATAAAAGTTGGGAAAAATGGAGACTTTTTTTTTTTTTTTTGGACAGCGACGACATAATAACTTCTCTGTGCATAGCTCAGGGAGTGGAAACATGGAGACTCAGGCCCAGGAGCTGTGGACTGTCTGGGCTGGACGCTGCTGGCTCCATTACAGTGCTGACCGCAGCCTGTCCACTGCCAAAACTCTGTATGGAGGGCAAATAATTTATCTTTCCCCTTCAACACTGAAGTTTATCTCATACTTTTCCTTTAGGTTGGCACATAACATGTTGGTAGAGGGTGGATGGACTTGTCATTAAGTCTTTGAGTGTGTTATGAATATTAGAGCTTAGTGTAAATACTTTAAACACTGGTGAACAGCCAACACCGCGGGCAAGTACCATCGCAACCCAATCCTAAACCAAAGTCCAGAAAACTGAAATTACAGGGGAAAACAAACAAACAAACAAACAATAAACAACAACAACAACAAAAAAACACGCAAATTTGGGGGGGAGGGGTGGAGGCGGCAATAACAGACCAGGGAGTCCGGGATGTAAATTTAGTCACATATTTATTACATAAATATATAGTAAAATAGACCAGCGACAATTACCATAAAAATATCTTCCTTTAAAATCCTGACCATAAACAAAGAATTGGAAAATCACACATCGACATTTACAAACACGCTGATTGTCTGGACCTGTCATAAGCAGCCCACCACAAAAACCTGACATCACACCACCCACTGGACTCTTATTGGAGGAAAGGGTGGATGTAGAGGTGGTGGGAGGGGGAGGGGGGATGGTGGCCGTCAGGATGATGGAGGTGGGGTGGAGTGGGTGGTGTGAGAGGAGATCACAGTAAATATTCGGAGGTGTTGTGTGTGTAGATTTTTTGAGACTCTGTGTGTGCATATATATGTGTGTGTTTTGCCCAGAGCTTGCATATAGCTGTCCTGTGTGTTCCTATGTCCTTTCTGCATGCCTGCGCTTAGTGGGCATCGATTCTAAACACTGTTCCTGGACTGCTCTACTGCACCCTAGAGACTGGGACACAAATGCATTCATTCGCTGTGGCTGCTTCTGTCCATCGCTCAGCCTTGTGAAGGCCACCAGAGTGAAGTCTTTTAGTCTATTAGAGTCTTTTAGAGTGAACTATCTACACGCAACCACAGCGCTTCAACTTTGCTAGCTTGCCTCAGCAATGCTCCACTAAGATTAGCTTCAACTACCACTGCAGATTAGCATCAACAAGCGGTAGATCAGCTATTCCCTCACCAAAACTGAAGGAATAGTTTTATCTGTTGGTGTTTCGTTTGTTGGCTGTGTGCTACTTTCATGGCCGCGTAATGATGTCCTATGTACAGTACTGTGCAAAACTCAGAGACCAGACTTCATTTAACTTCCAGTCAAAACAGCCATTAAGTACAAGACAATCATTTTTTCAGGAAATATTTCTGAGGAGATCAGATGTAAAATAATCCACTTGTAAAAGGGGAAAGTAAAGGAAAATTAGGTGGTAAAAACAGGTTTCCAAAACTAGCGTTCAAAAAAGTATTAAAAGATCAAATAGAGAGAGAAAATGGAACCTGGTAGACCACAACAATAGTCACCATCAGGTATGCAGTATTTAAAGCTTTCATCTTTATATACGAAGCTCCACTCTTGCTTCAGATCTGAAAAAATCCACAGATCCATCCTTCCACCGTGAGAAGGCAACTCAACATTACGAGTCTGAAAGGACGTGAAGCTGTCAAGAAGCTGTTACTGAGAAAGGGGAATCAAAATCAAACAAAAAAACTGTTCTCAGAACAATAGACTGACAACCCCAGAGTCCAGAGCTCAACATCACTGGATGTGTTTGGGATTACTTGGACTGTGAGAAGCAGAAAATGCAACCAACTTCCAAGACTGAACTTATATCCCTGCGGATTCCTCTAAAAAACTGAAAGCAAGTCTCCTGAAAAGAGTGAACACACTAAATACTGAAAAATGTGACGTTATATTTTTCCGTTGAGACTTGTGTAATTTCCTGTTAAATATATGAAAACATGTTTTCTGCTTTTTTTCATGTTGCTGAATGTAAATGTATAATTTAAGACAATTCTGACTGGAAATTAAATAAACGAAGGTTCTCTTTTGCACAGTACTGTATGATTTCACCACAGCCCTCAAGGATCTATATCAAACCATGGTCCTGCCAGTCCTATCAGCTAACCCCTGACATAAGCCTGTGATTGGTCAGGACCCCTGAGTGACTGTGAAGAACATGCCTTCTTTTCCCAGCCGCCTCAGCGATCACAGTGAAGTGAGCAACTTGGACAGAGTGAGGACAAAAAAAAAAAAAAAAAAGGTAAGCATTCAGAACTTCCAAACAGTAGTAGTAGACAAGTATTAGTTGAAGTAGTAATGGTAGTTACAGTGTTTGTAATACGTTTTGCTGTTCACTGCTGGTTGTCGGTAGTTTGGAATCACTTTTGGAATCAGTATCTCACCAGAACCACAAAACTTGCTGTTTGAACATTGTCCCCAAATGTAGAAACTAAAGAAAGGACAATAAAAAGACCTGCATAAAACACTGTGTAACAGAACAGGGAGAGAAAACAGAGACTCAGAGATGTAGTCAGGATTTGGTATCACAGAAGAACACTGCTCGAGTTTGCTTTTGTGTGTTTTAAGTGCGCATTCTCAAAGACTCATGAGGAACACATGGGAGCACTCCTATGTGGACTGCATACAGTCTGAGCCCCAGAGGGAGTGGTCAAATATGAGAGGAAAAAAAAGAAAAAGAGAGCAAAAGAAAAAGAGCGAGGGGAAAGAATGATGGACTTTCAGACATGAACCCTCCAGGTTGCACCTGAACCGAGGAATTTGGCCGGATTTCAAATAACTCATTATCTGCAATACCCATTTATTGATTGAATTATTTAATTCACTGCCCCCTGCCCTTGCCCCTTTTGGCTGTTGGCCAGATTTCACACTGTGACTAAAGCTTTCCATGCAGGGAAAATCCATTTTGCATCAGAGAGAGTCTGCATGCTAGGAGGGTACATGTCCATGAGGTGCTGGAGAAAAGCCTAGACAATCATGCATCTATCTGAGGAAGAAGGGGGTTCAGGAGAAGGGGGGGTGGGGGGGACACCCTCCGAGGCCTTAAAATTGAACCTGAGCAAGCCCAAATCCACAGCACACAGTTTCAAACCTGACAAACATTGCATAAGTATTTATAGCTATAGCTTTATTTGATTACACAATAATATTCTATCCACACAGATTCCCTTGAGGCCATTTAAAACTATTCTCCTCCCTAACAATCTCTCATCCTTGGCTAAATACATTTGCTCCCATTTGCATCTGAATTTGCATACATTCCTTGCTGTCTAGGCATATCACGTTCTCTTTTCCAGTTTGATATCAAAGAGGAACATCACAGAGAAAAATATCAAGATGAAAAGCATAAATGTTTTATATGTAGGTAATCAAAACGCAAAAACGTCTATCTATCTCATACGGCTAAAGGGCTAAAATCTAAACACTACTGACCCACTAGGCCACCAGCTTTGCTGACTAATTCGTCCTAGTAATGACTTTTTTACACTTTCCACATGTGTCACTTTGCGATCATCTAACGTCCCAGCTTAAGAAGTATAGCATTAAGTAAAACTCCTGCCACAGTGTGGTCTTTATTGGCTGGTCTTTATTGCCATATTGATAAGGAGGGGCAACTACTGCCCTCTCTCTTTTGGACAAAAAATATGCCTCAGGTCAAAGTGTAGTATAAACTTGTTTAGCACACATCTCTAAATACTGCATTACTGTATTAGGCTTGCTAGAATTCTTGCTGAAATCCAGTGCAAGCCATAGGCCTTTGGCGCTCCAACTTCATTTCCGAAAAACGCTTTTGGTACCATTGCATAAATGTGCATATGAAACGTTGATAAATGTCATAGTACACCACCACATAGGAACTGCACCAGACACAATCAATACAGCTGCTGTATAGAAACCTATGAGGGAGAGAGAGAGAAAGAGCGAGCGAGACAGAGTGCAAGAGAGTGAAAGAGGGGAACAGACCTGCCTCACTGTTAGTGAAATGTTTTCCATTAGCACATGGAAAATCATTTGCGCTTCTCTTAAAAGCCAGACCTCAGAGTCATTACCGTGACTCCCTCTCCTCTAGGACCATCTACTCAATGTCACTAGCTACATTCTTCCTGAAATTAATTTCTATTGCAAATCACTGCTTTATACAGCAATCGAAAGGCCTCGAAAGGTGCTTTGAGTGGAACAAGAGGGTCAATCAGCGAAGGATCCTGCCAAACAACCGATCAGAATACAGAAATGCACCACCACAATCACACATGCGCACACACCCACCCACACACACGTATACGGTGCACAAGGACGCACACACACGGCACATGCACAAACGCACAACACCCAACCTGTAGAACAACACAAAGCCTTCAATACAACAACAGAAGCATCTTGACTGTATAAAAACAGTATAGGTTTGTGAACAGAGTAACAAATTAAAATCTGGAAGGAAAGGCTTAATACATGCTGATGGAATTTTTACTGCATGTGTGGTACATGATGGGTAGAGAGAGGAGCAATTTGCCAAAACATACTAACATCCACTGTCTGGTTGGATTTCACATACAAAGTGTCTTGGTGTATGCATGTAAGAACATGTTTCATTGAAGAAGTAGTTGAAACAGTCTAACTGGGCCTAACTCATACGGCACGTTTTGTGTACATTTCAAGGGGGACTAAAGGTCTTTGCATGTCCATATTCATGAGTGCAATTCTGATGTTTATTAAGTGTACATGATCTAGTAAGTGGAACTTCAATTTTGTTACACAGCAGATTATTTTCTTTTATGTAACGCCAGATTACATGCCCATGAAGTAGGCCCACTTAGAGGAGAGGATGTGATAGATAGATAGATAGAGAGAGAGAGAGAGAGAGAGAGAGAGAGAGAGAA
>JAILXH010268719.1:28755-40252 GCA_023558415.1 Piaractus mesopotamicus | reverse complement strand
TCTTACTCAGTGTCCAGTGCAGGCAACAGTATGCTATTTCTGAATAGAGTTTAACTGGAAAAACAGTGTTTTACAATTCAGTATTTGTTTCCTGTCTGAATGATAAAAACTCTGCACAGAAGTGCATAAACATGGACATGTGGATAGCCAACCTGAAAGCAACAAAATCCTGATATGTTGTGGCCAACTTTGTGTGCAAATGATATCAGACAATCCCAATCCGTGCAACTGAGGCTGAGACTACAGTGACCAGTACTTAAAAGCACTAATTTCATGTCAGCATGCCAGATTGTAGTAAAATGTTCTCCTAGTTCTCGCTGCAGAATAGAATTAACGTGCGTTTTTTAAACCCCATATTCATGCACAGGCATTTTTGCTATATATCTTGTCCAGGCTGGTTTCACAGGTTTGGGATTTTGAGAAGCTAAAACTTGTTATGTGTGTAGCTACTTTTAACCGATCACGAACATGTCTTACATGTCTTATTAACATCTTATATCAAACAAATATGGTAGACCCCTTGCTGAGTCCCCGCCTTCTCCTGTGTGTGCTCCTTCCACTCCTTACCTTCTGCTTCCTCTTCTCCTTCCTCTTGTCCTCTGTGTCCTGCAGCATCTTCTCCCTCCACAGGTCGAAGAAGTAGGACGGGTTAGTGTAAAACTTTAGAGCCTCCTTCCCATCATCCCTACAGAAAGAGACACAGAGAGATATATCACTCTTCCATCAGAATGGTGGAACAGGCTGTTCCAGTGTTCTACAGTCATCATCACAGGGTTCAGGCGGACAGCGCGGGAGAAAACAGCTCTGAAGTTGTGGCCTATTATTTATTTATTTATGTTGTTTGTCTGCCTGTCCATCTCTCATCCTAGACTCCAGTCTTTTTCAATATTCTCACAGTTCTTCCGTCTTTTTAGTTTATGAACATCTTTTCTTGCAATGTTGCATCATTCTTAGATGCTGTCTGTCTCCAGATCTTCGCTGTTCTCACATGGCTGCATGATTATGTCAAAATGCTATTTGACTGAAAAAAAGCACTCAAAATTTTAAGAGAGATAAATGGAAATCCTTGGTCAACCTCATTTCCCATATGCAGAGAGAGAATGGAAGAGAGAGAGATGAGAGACATTTATGAGACAGGCAGCTGAAATGCCTGCAAACGCTCCTCATATAAAATACTTTTCAAATCGTGTCACTCCCTCAACTGCAGCCGAGAGATGGATTTATCCATGAACATTGAAGAGATACAATTTTCACATTAGCCATAATGTAATCGATCAGCCAAGACACGATTGGTGTCTAAAGTTTGCTTCTTTACTTATGTAGTAATGGAAACTTACTAGCCTATTAGCACTGTGCAAACGGCACGCCTAAATCAACACATACTTGCATGCCTAAATTATTACTTATAAAATAAAATTACCTATAAAACAAAAGTAACTATAAAATATTTACCTACAGAAAAGCTTTATGATGTCTACTAATATGCGACAGCCTTTTTCTATTTTTATAGATACAGTCATTTGCAGTAGTTTGAACACCCCCAATCAAATAAGCAAAAATAAGCAAACACATCCTCTACAAGAAACAAACTCAAATTTGGCATTTTTTCTGCAAACTAGTGCACAATTTCTATTTGTTTGAGTTTGACATATTGGAAAAAATATATAAAGTATGTATTTTTTTCTACATTTTATGTTTCTTTTTCCCCAGAATACGTTGAATAAGTGTGTCCTCTATAGAGGATGTGTATTTATCTTCACTTCTCAGTCACCTCTCAACAAAACATGTCATCTGACCAGAGGTATTCAAACATACGCGGTCAAAAACCACGTAAGCAATACTATCTGAGATTACTTAACAACTCCATGCAGTTTATGTCTTATCAACGTTGCAGTGATGACTACACAGCAGACTGGGAGATGCTAACTGGTGGTCACAAGTTTCCATTACTTTAACTCCATCGCAGCCTCACAACTCGAGTACAAAAGCAAGGAAGCAAAATTCAGACACCAAACGTGTCTTGGCTGATCGACCACCTTTAAAGTACAAGGAAAACTGTGCAACTTAGATCTTTTGCCAACAATCGATTTAAGGCTGTCCAATACATCATGTGCTAATTGTTATCGTAAATAGGATATTGCAAAATGGCTTAGCACAGTGCAATCCATTTACAATAAAAATCAATCACATCAAACAGGACTGGAAAGTGGAAAAGTGTGAGTGGAGCACATGAGGAGAAAGAGAGAGGAGCTGAGGCCTCCTGTGGAGGAATCAGCAGCAGTGAGGGGAGGAAGACAGGAGAGGAAGACGAGTAGTAAGGAGAGGAAGGAGTCTGAGCTGAAGGGAAGAGGAGCATAACAGCTGTCACGTCTAGCAAAAACAGCTTGAGGTGCTGGAATCGTCTTCCTGAAGTAATGAGTGAATGTGAGGAGGGAGAGAAAGAGAGAGAAAAGGTAGAGGTACATTATAAAGCACTGTGATGTGTATATAAGGGTAACTATGGTACCTTTTATCTGATTCATTCTATCTATTATTAAGATCTATACATTTATTTGCAATTGAAGTGAGAAGAAGTAAACAGAATTTCTGCACCACACTACTGCATAAAATATGTTACAGTTGCTTTAAATATAATTAACCTATAAAAGAACTTGAAAATAAAATAAAAAAACAGAAACATAAAATAGTAATTGTGGTATGTGCAACATTTAGACAAGTTGTAAAGTCTCAGAATTTAATTAACTTATTGGGCCCTAATAGGACTGGTTAAGCGGGTCAAGAATTGTTATTAGGAATCGTCGGCTGATGACAGTTCTAGAGCCTAATACTTTCAACCTTGTGCTATCACTCAACAACCACAAGCTCCTTTAAGCAGCTGGTCAAAGATCTGAAAATAAAGCTAACTGATGCCTACAGGGGAAGGCTACAAAAACAGATGGAAGAGTTTCCAGCTTGCAACGTCCACAATCCAAAATGACATTAACAAATGGCAGTTAAGGGGTACTGTGGAAGTCAAGACAAGATCTGAAAGACCAAGAAAACTCACAGATAGAACTGCTTATATGCTAGCCAGAAAGGCAAAGCATACAACATACAACAGCAAAGAAACTACAAAAAAGTTTAGCTGACACAGGCAGTGGTCAGGTAATATCAGCTGATTCTGGAAGCAAATGTGACACTTCAAGAAACTGAAGCTGAAAAGAGGAGGGCTTCTACAACAGGACAATCATCTAAAATGTATCTCAAAATCCACCTTGAACTACTTCAGGAAACACATGCTAAGCATTTGGAATGGGCCAAACTGACTTGAACAAAATGACAAAAATGTTCGTAGATCCTAAAGATGCTGTGCATGCAAGACAGCCCAGGAATGTCGTAGAACTGGGAGCATTCTGTGAGGAAGAAAGGGTGATAATTCCTAAAACAAGATCAGAAAGACATCTAGCTGGCTACGAAAAGTGCCCAAGGGAGTGTTACTAAGTACTGACTTACAGAAGAGTGTAGCAGGGTGTCCAAACTTTTGCACAAGCCACAATTACTAAAGGAATTAGCAATTACTATTAAGTCAATCAATGATAAAGTAACTGTGCATTAACATTCGTATTAGTTATTTGCATTGTTTGTTTGTATACAACTGTATTTGTTTCAAAACCATTAATAACCATAAATAAAAGCCACTAATCACAGGACTTACAGCTCATTCATTTTGAGTCCTAAGCGTTCTGCCGCAGAGAGCAACAGCAACTTGAAAAATCCACTCTGGCAGAACAAACTACATCAGAGCAATTGATTCAGCTCAGTCCCTGCACACCCTGACCTACATTGGCTTATCTCAGGAAAGTTTGTGATTTTATACATGCGCTCCTGAGACGCACTTTGAATTTACAACCGTAACGTTCTGTGCATTTGTTTGCATCTGCCTCCAAGGTCAAGATCCAGAAAGGAGGATCCCAAACCCCCACTATCTAGACACACAGGCTGAAAGGCTGGGTCGATAGCCTGATAAGAGAAAGTGAGGTTTTTACGCACATACACATACAGAAGATTACAGAGTTGAGATTTCCACTTGACCCTATTGACTATTCACATTTGTGTATCTGCAGGCCTTTATAAAATTCTACACAGACTGACCTCACAGAAGACATGAAACTAATTTACATGGCTAAACATGAAAATGAAATATTAAATGGAATAGAAAAGCCAATCACTCTAGAGGCCCAGTTATTTTTACATACATCTTTTGCTTTTGAGTCAGCTATTAGGGGTGCATCGATCAATGAATGGCCAATTTTCTTAGTTACTTTTTACAAACCAAAGTGTTGTTTTTTTACAGTTACAGGCATCAAAAGCCTTCAGTGTAGTTCGTCCTCTGATAACGTTTTCACTGTAAATATTACAGATTGCAGTTTTAATATCCTCTTCAGACACTGAAATATTTCCAAATAGTTGACATTTTTGGCAAAGTATAGCAACAGTATTCACACATTACGTATGACATAAAGTCACAAAACTGGCTAAAACAAAAGTAATACATTTCTTGTTTAAAGAAACAGATCCAATATAAAATGAATAAACAAAAGCGCACCCATGGAGCTGGATGACTATCATGTTCTATGCATTCAAACTGGCACAGAATTCAAAGCACAGTGAATTAGGGCTGAAACCACAATTTCAGTCAATTCATTGACTGAATGATATGCATAAAACCAATAATTAAAATTTTGCATTTTTTGTTCTGCACATTTTGTATACATAAGCACCGAGCACAGTATTACTGCATATACTATTAGCTGGAACTCCAGTCCTGGTTTTACTTGTTAGTTCCTCTGTGCAGAGAAAAGGCCATGAGAAACAACATTTTTTGTGTTTAATTACACAATATATGGCCAAAAGCATGTGGACACCCCTCATTGCTAACAGGAGTATGAAACCAAGCACATAGTCATGTTATCTCCATAGGCAAATGCTGGCAGTAGAATGGGTCACAGCAAAGAGCTCAGTGACTTTAAACATGGCACCGTCACATAGGATGCCACCTTTGTCACAAGTCCGTTCCTGAAATCTCTTTCCTGCTATTATTGTAAAATGGAAGCATCTAGCCGCAACAAGAGCTCAACAACAAAGTGGTAGACTACGCAAACTCACTGGGAGCTGAAGCGTTTTACGAGTAAAAATCCTTCTATTGTCTGCTGCAAAACTCACTACAGAGCTGCAAACTGGCTCTGGAAGCAACATTAGCACAAGAACTATGCGTCTGGAGCTTCAGGAAATGGGTTTCCATGTCCGAGCAGCTGCACACAAGATTGCTATGTGCAATGCCAAGCAGTGGCTGGAGTGGTGTAAAGCACTGGACTGATGAATTAACGTTTCACTATCTGGCAGTCTGATGGACGAATCTGGATTTGGCTGATGCCAACCTATTCATAGTGTCAACAATAAAGTTTGGTGGAGGAAGGATAATGGTCCGACCTCACAAATTCTCAAATACACACTCCAAAATCTTGTGGAAAGCCTTCCCAGAACAGCAGAGGCCTGACTTATTGATTTTTTGCTTATCGTCCCAGCTGTACAATCCACTGTCTACAGAAGTCTTCAGAAATATTTTGTGACTTTTCAACATTTCACTGATATGAGCTTTATGCGAAATTGGTGTGCATCTGAAAAATCATCTCAATCTAAAATGAAACCTTACATTTTTTAATCTGAGTATTTGCAGCAATGATGTAATAACGTTTTTTTGGTTTTTTTTTCAGAATTTTAACAAAACTTTCTTGGGACACTAGTGACATCAAAAAACTGACCTATAGGGTGTTAGGATGTTGAGGGGTGGCGGCTGTTCACAGAGGTTGAAGGTCTCCTGCAGTGGCATCGGCAGAGACTGACGTTCAAACAGCTGCTGGTCCTGATTGGTGGAGCTGCGGAATGCCTTCCTCATAGTGATGTCCTGCAGAGATACTGAGAGAGAGATGTAGAGAAAGGGAAAGAGAGAAAATAAAAGATCACTGTGAATTCATGGAGCATAGCTGGATGAAATCTGAGGGCAAGTTTAATGCACTGATCTTAACTATAGTGATGAACCTCCAAGCTAAACTCTACTGTGTGAGAGTGTGCTTCTGTAAAAAAATACTGATTTTTGTAAGACCTAAAAACATCCCTGCCATAGACAAAGGACTGCTTTAACTTTAACCTTTAAATGTTGACAGTTATTACAGTCATTTTGCTATATATTCAATTTACACTACTTGCCACATTAAGTGTTCGTTATTTTATACATAATAAAACTTATATAATGGGGATTTTAATATCAAAGACTATTTGCCAAAAGGTACTGTTAAATGTTTTATTCAATAATTCAAGAATTTTGCAAAACACAAAGTTATGAAATTCTAAATAATATGGAATTATGGAATAAAATGTCTAATAGCCTATGATATTACAATCCACATTGTATAAGCTTTTATTATGTATAAAATAACATATCCATAAATGTCAAAACTACACTTAAAAAAAAAAAAGCTTCTTCAACGGTTCTTTCGCAAAGAAAGCAGTTCTATATAGAACCATGAACATTCAAAGAACCATCTGCATGATTAAATGGTTCTTTGCATGGTGAAATCGTTGTGCAGACTGATGGTTCCATATAGAACCTTTCTGAAAAGGGTTCTATATAGCACCAAAAAGTGTTCTTCTATTGTATCAAGCTTGACATTGCAACAATAGCAGAACCCTTTTTGGTGCTATATGGAACCCTTTTCAAAATTATTCTTTACAGAACCATTAATGGCACATTCTCCGTCAATCTGAAGAACCCTTTCATGATGCAAAGAACCCTTTAATCATGCAACAGGTTCTTTGAGTGTTCATGGTTCTATACAGAACCATTTTCTTTACTAAAGAGCCCTTGAAGAACCTTCTTTTGTTAGAAAAACCACTTCTATGATAATACTAACTTCTACCAGCATCCTTACCAGGTTCTAGTAGTTTGCTAGTGCATTGACATTTTTGGGCCATTCTAGATTAAACAGACACCTGAAGCTTATAAAAGACATTCCATTGTTTACTTGAAGCTTGTGACAGACATATTAGCATATGTTTAGTGTGCTCTGGTATAAATCTGCCCCCAGTGTTTTCCAGTTCTAATAACCTACTGATTAGGCTGGTAGTTCTGCACATTTAAAGATGTGTGTAGAATGTAGAATGCCCAGAAGGCCTAGAGTGACCTTAGTTCTCACAAAATTGGTCCCACCAATTAATAATTAAAATCATGATTAACAGATTACTCTGTCACTTCGCAATTATGCTGATGGCTAATCTAAAGTAATAGGCCTTCTCTTCAGCTCTTGAAGCCCTAACCAATAGGACATCTTGCTTAGCTGTATCTACCTAGATACAACAGAGAAAAACAGTTTCTGATTGACAAATTTTCTGCTTGCTGTTTGAAGATTTGAACCCTTTTGTTTATATCCAGAACTGGACAATGAAACAAGAGTAGCACTCTGAAGGCCTGGAAGGCCGTGGGGCTTCCCCTCTGGTGTCTACATACACTGACCGGTTCAAATCTACAGTTTTAGAAATGTAAAAGATGTTTTTTCTCTCCTCTGTTACTCACTAACACTACCAAGGAACTGATTCAGAATCTGCACTTAGAATCTGCAACTCAACAGAACTACTCTGCTTGTTTCAATGAGCTATGAGTCAGAAGTAATTCGTATCGAATGACACCATGCCTTTGTTATTGCTAGCGATAACTGTGACTGGTAAGGGTTAAAACGCACCAGCTTGTCTTTAATCTATGTCACTTTCCCACCAGGCAGACACTCTCCTGTGGCGTGTCACACATGACAGCCATGTTAACAGGCACCAAATTGGCCCTTCAGAGCTCAGTTAGGACTCTAGCCAGCATCTGTCCACCCACACTATGTGCTTTGTCTTTCCGTGTCACTCCTTTGCTTTCTCTCTTCCCCTTGATCTATCGCTTCCTCACTCTTTCGTGACTAAAATGGCTCATGCTCTCTCCTCTCTAGCTCTTTCCATCTCTCTCTCTCTCTCTCCCTCACTCTCTTTCTCCGTCTCTCTGTTTGATGGACAGCTAACGACACTGAAGTCGACAGGGTAGAAACAGGGAGCTAAAATTAATCGCATGTTTGCACGGGGACATTATTGAGCTGAATAGCATTAAAAGAGTCAAGCCAATCAGCATCAAAATACCAGCCGCTATCGTCTTAATGATCATCTTTGTCATTATCCTCACAATTAATGTCTAAGAATGCTGATCTGCTCTTAGCTATCATTCCCATTCATGGGTGACCCGATAAAGCAATCTGTGTCAATCCACTAATTTAGGAAGCTCTCAAAACCTTAGATGAAATATCCATTCTGAAAATGTCCTTTTTTGTGGCATTTCATGCCATTTAGAATAAAGGCTCAAGAGATGCCAGGGAAAAAATCGATGCTGTGGTTAAAATGACCACTTCTGGAGAAAGAAAGTAAATCTCAAAGATAGCCAGGGGGACTCAGGAGGGGTGAGGCGCATGAAGGGATTGAACATGAAACAAAATGAATGGTCAATCAAGGAAAAACATTATCCTATAATACAGTTTCCATTGAAGCGAAACCCTGCAAAGGTATTACAATTATAATGCCCATAGACTAAGCCTTGCTACAAGTTCACCACTCTTATCCGCCCTTATCCAAAACTGCATGCAGAGAATAAATACAACCACAAATATGCCTGAACCCCTTTTAACTTGTCTTTTACCCAAATGCATCAGACGATGTCTAATTGGATCCCTCTGGAGGATCACTGACGGTACTAAGTGCCATTTACAGTCACCTGCGGGACTCCATAGCGAATAAGGGCACTAAACAGTGACTCTAATCACCACAATGGTGTACGTTCCAGTCTACTTAGTGCAATCTACAATTGAAGTGAGTACCCGGAACAATATGTCGACCATTATCAGCGAGACATTAACCATCAAGGGAGAAAAAGGTGTCACAGTTGAGTCATGTGGTCTGAGGGAAAAGATCGCTGACAAAATGAACACAAAATGCAGCGTCAAGCTATGATCAGAGATTGCATAGATCCACCAACCAAGAACGTCTAGTAGCCTAAGACCAACATAAAAATAACAAGTAGCTACTTGTTCTTATGGCAGAATGCAATTTGTGTACTTGAACCTGTGTTTTGCACACATTTGCACTGTGATACCTCTTTATTGGGAGAGTTTGAGAGCATGAACATTGTGCTTATAAATTGCCATCTTAAATGAAGTAATTCAGTTAAATGTAGCTCTTTTAAATAACAAAATATTGACAGTGAATATTCAAAGTTTCAATATCAGTATTGGAAAAAAGTGGTATAATGTTATAGAACGAAGACAGACTTTGTCATGAATATTGTGTTCATTTAGGAAATCATTAAGCTGTGAGAAGACTGACTATGAGAAGAAGAATTATTTTACTCAAAGAATATTTTTTTACTCAAAAATGGGAGGTTATAGACTGGTCTGTAGTTGTCAAAAAACGAGGAATCAAGGTTATGTTTCTTCAATAATCATCTTACAACTGCTGTTTTAAGCGTGTCTGTGTCTTTCCCAAGAAACAATTTACAATGTCTAACTCACTTAGACGAAGTCTGTGCAATAGAATCTAAAACACAGATGGAGGAATTTAGCTGCATGACAGTTTTTCTGTCTGTTCATAGAGTTTTGCTTGTGAATAAAAATAGTCTGTATGAGTACGATTGGTACTTTTGCAGTTATAAAACGTGACCGAATATAAATAATTTTTGTATTATAATGTAATGCAAAATCATTACACTTTGATGTCGAAGCCTTAGTGACATAATAATTGGTTAATTTAGTATTTAAAAGGCAATCAATTACTGAAAATAAAACCTATGAGTTGTAACCATTGTCATTAATACGTTTTGAACAGTGTGTCAGTCTCCCTGTTCACTGTTCATTGTTATAAATGTTAATAGAGTTTTTAAGAATTTCATAGTGAATAGTTAGTTAAGTTTTCCTCCACTGCCTTTCTGCTTTGTGGTAGTCCCTATTCAGTTGCTTTATCTGCTCATTTTTCCACAGCACTTCTGTGGCTAAGGGCTTCTCTTTATTTCTCTTTAGTTTTTAATTCAGTCATAAAGGCTGCTCAACTGTCTAGTGTTTTAATAGGAGCAGTGACTAAAGCGATCTACTGAAAAGAAAACATACAGTGATGATTATGTTCATGCTTTAGTGCAATATGCAAGGAAAAACAGAGGGCAACAGTGATGACTGAGTGTGTCAATGCAAGATGTGACCAGACTGTGTCAGCAAGAACAGTCTGTCCACAACTACGCAGAGATAGTATAGTAGGGCTGCAGTGCATAAACCTTTTATTACAAAGGTATTATGCATTTGAGAGTTCAGTGGTTTAAAAAGCACAGACACTGGTCCACAGAGATGTGGATTAAAGTGAGATGAGAATCTTTCACCATCTTCTCCACAAGTGAGTGAGGGAATGTGTGGCGTACCCCAAGAGAACTATACAGGCCTGAACGGTTGAGTTGGGGGTGTGAGGGCTCTATTATGATGTGGGAGGAATTTCGCTGGCATGGTTTGGGTCCAGTCTTTAGACCAATGGACACCAGCCCTCTCACAGGAGATCAACTTTCCTGTATATTTGAGTTCCAACTTGCATCTAACATGTTGCCCCCTTACTTAACAATAACGCATCTGATCCAGCCAATCACGGACTTCTGAAGAAGTTAATTAGCTGAAGCAGGCATGGTCAACTGACTGGAATTAGACTGTGCAGGAAGGTAGATCTCAGGACCAGGGTTGGTGACCACTACCTCAGAAGGAAAGGTCACTACAAATCAATACAAAGTTATCCTGATTAATCACCTTTATCGTATGATGAAACATTTGTATTCTGATGAGAGTGGTCTCTTACAGGATGACAATGCCCCACCCACATCCCATGAGGGGTCACTAAATGGTTTGATGAGTATGAAAATGATATAAAACATATGCTGTGACTTACAGTCACTAGATCTCAACTCAGTTCAATATAATGGAAGATTTTAGACAGTCCTCTTCATAAACACTTGTACAATATACACCAAGGTGCACTGACGCTGTTCCCTAGGTGCCGAATACCTTAATAAGACGCTTTATGTCGGGTTTTTCTTTTATTTGCTACCTGTCTGTACCTCTGTATTTCTATAACTTCAAGTTTCAAACACCAACCTCTGGTGCATCCTTTTTTTTAGTACTGTTTAGTAGCTCAGATTGCAAAGAAAAGTCTAGCTACTAGAATTTGTATTGATCTGCCATTATAAAACCTATTGAATGTGTTATGAAACTACCAGTGCTGAGCTGGTGACACAGAACAAAACAGCTCCAGCGCAGTGCAGTAATTCAAAGTAATGTGTATCACAAAGCACTGCCAGCACTTTAACACTGCTTTCAGTTCAGAAATTGAAGCATTTCAATGCAGAATATACTTC